>JBBPOC010000184.1:0-23894 GCA_038091235.1 Tylopilus rubrobrunneus | reverse complement strand
GGCACCAGCACCAGTACGATGGGCAGTTCGATCCATACTTCTACGAGCGAGAACATCAAGGCGTACCAAGACGGTTTGAATACGTTCTTCTAAGGTGTCAGGGAATGATGCGCCATTCTCGTTCCTAGTACGTGGGTAGGGTTGCCGGAAAGCAGGTCCGGCACAAGAGTTGACTATGATGCGTTTTTTCTCTGCTACTAGCAGAAAGACGAAGGCATGAAAACAGTGGGAGTACACATTTGTCGCACAGATGCGTAGTATCATACGTTCTGAACCCCATACCACTAAAACCAATGGCCACATCAGTAAACTGACCCTTTCTCTTAGCCGAGGTCACAGATATTTGCCGAGGCCCAGATCTGCACAGCACTGCCCAATCTGTCACAGACTGTCACAGCGCGGCGGATTACATATGGGCTGGCACGGGGGAACCCGCGCGCCGGATATGGTATGGCCCGCCGGATGACCCAACACCTCAGCTGTGCTACACCCACTACATCATTTGCGTGTGCACACGTGCTCGTGCACCGACTCAGAGTCGTGCACTGCTTCAACTTGATATCTCCCATCCGACGGCAACAACAACGGTGAGCCTCCTAGTCGTGCTCGCTTCATCCTCGCCTACCCAGGCTATCTCACCTTCCACTGCCAGTGGCAGTCCCCAGTCCCCTCCACACGCGACGACGCAATGACAACAACGGCAACCTGAAGACGCAACATCGACGCAACAGCCATCATGATCTCCCTTCCCTCTCCCTCATCCACTAGTAACCCTCTCCCTCGTCCTCTCGTGCCCTCCGAGTCTCCCCTTCCTCTCCTACCTCGTGACAACGATGACGCGCTTAGGATGACACAACGACGTGCCCTCTCCCTCGTCCTCTGCCACCTCATGACAACGACAACGCGCCCATGATGAGGACGACGCGACGAGGGCGATACGACCTGCCTCTTCCTCGTCCTCTCCCACCTCATGACAACGACGACGTGCCCTCTCCCTCGTCCTCTCCGACTTCATGACAACGACAACGTGCCTGACGAGGGCGACGCGACGAGGACGATACGACGTGCCCTCGTCCTCGTCCTCTCCCACTTGAGGACGACGCGATGAGGATGACACAACGACGTGCCCTCTCCCTCGTCCTCTGCCACTTTCATGACAACGACAACGCGTCCATGATGAGGACGACGCGACGAGGGCGAGACGACCTGCCCTCTTCCTCTTCCTCGTCCTCTCCGACTTCATGACAACGACAACGCGCCTGACGAGGACGACGCGACGAGGACGACACGATGTGCCCTCGTCCTCGTCCTCTCCCACTTGAGGACGACGCGATGAGGACGACACAACGACGTGCCCCCTCCCTCGTCCTATGCCCTTCATGACAACGGCAATGCGCCCATGACGAGGATGACGTGACGAGGATGACACGATGTGCCCTCTTCCTCGTCCTCTCCGACTTCATGACAACGACAACGCGCCCATGACGAGGACGACGGCGATACGACCTGCCCTCTTCCTCGTCCTCTCCCACTTCATGACGACGACGACGCGATGAGGACGACACGACGACGTGCCCATGACGAGGACAACGCACTGAGAACGGTGCGACGAGGACAACGTGACGACGTGTCCTCTCCCTCGTCCTCTCCCACCTCGTGACAACGACAACGCGCCCTCTGCGCTCAATCCCCTCCCGTTCGCCTACAAATGCGAACACAAACGCCGACGATGTGTTTGTGTTCGTTTTTGTATGCGAATGGTCGCAGCCGTGCACGGTGCACCCTTGGACGACGGGCCTCGGCGCTGCCCTCTCCCTCTGTACCGTGCTCAGATCGGGTACGGGTACGGGTATGACCAAAGCAACGAGTCCACTGAATACCATTGGCATATCACTTTCTACGCTAATGCTACATGTATTAGTCCAATATTACATCAAGAGCAGGCGATGGCATCCGAGACTTGGAAATACCGTGTGCATCTGTTGAGTCGTTGGATTAAGATTGTAAACTCGTCGTGGTTTTCTGAGCTACTTACTGTAAACGGACCGGGGCATGTAAACAGAATGATCCTCGCGCATCGCATACTCGAATGCGACAGGAATCCCACTCTTTCGGATCATGAAACGCACGCGCCCGATGAGAGTATCCGCCGCTCGAAGGTTTTCGTGTGCTCTCTCCAGTACATAGCGATTGTACTGAAGGGTTAACGTATTGCGACGGATGATTTGGAGAGCGAGATTCTTCTGCGTGAGGCGTACTTGTCGATCAGCGCGTACAGTCTCAAGTAAAAGATATGCTTCTGTGGAGTTGTTCGGCGAAGGTATTACGATGTTTGGTTCCTGCGGTTTGTGCTCAAAGCTCGTAAAGTTTGGATTGTAACAAAGAAAAGGTCGTGCTCACCTGTGCATTTGTGTCCATCATCGCACCCGCGCTGCATCCATCACAACTTCCCTCGTATTCCACAATGCCATCTGTGTAAGCGCTGGGCTCCGAGATATTGGGATGGGAACCCGGCGTGTATAACGGGGAGATGGTGTTGCTACATAGGTCGGGAAAGGGGAACAAGTGAAAGATTTCGTCCGTTGCTTTTTGAGGCGGAAAGGCCATCGGAGCTTTGTGAGCGCTGGTAGCTCGGGTAGCATCGTGTACGCTGAAGTTGGAGGTCATCCGAGTCGTGATAGTGCCAGACAATGAGGAGGGCGTATGTAACGAGGGTTAGCCTCATTACATAATCACGATCGATCTCTGGTCTGCGCTACGGCAACCACTCTTTGACTTTATGGCTCACATGCCCAGGACGAAAAGCAATACCGGCAAACCAAAAACGATCAGCTGCCCTCAGTGCGGCAAAAAATTCCGTTCGGAGACGAATGTCCTTCAACATATGAATCAGCCGATGGGACCTTGCAACGCTGCAACCTGGTATGAAGAATGCGCTCGTTCATTCTCTCAAGTTCAACAGCCATCCCCTACAAATCATCCCCCCGACTCGTCTGCCAGTCCGCCTCGCTCGCCAAGCGTCGACTGGAATGCGCCTTTAGATGAAGACTTGGACCTGAGTCCTCTGCTCTCTCCGGAAGCACCTGGGGACGCGCCCTCAGATTCCATGATCGACTTTTCGGAAGAGGTTGCACCCCCTCCTGGTAGGTTTGTCGAGACTTATGAAGGGTGTGGCGAGGTGTTCTCAGGTGGAAGGACCTTCATGGACGCATTTCGCGATGATCAGCATGCCGACGAGAGGCGGCATAATCCATCAGGGGAATTTAAATGAAATGACAATGCCATATATATCTTTATCTATACCATAAATCCAAATAGGATGCATCACAATGATACACACATTGATTATTCTATATATGCTCTGAGAGCATTTATAGCATAGGTCAAAACTATCATACTTTTAAATTTTACCATTGCATATTAGAATTCCTAATCTTACCATAGGTATCACAAAGTCAGCAGTGGTCATAGAGCTGTCACCAAGTCAGTGGTAGTCATAGACATCACAAAGTCAGCAGTGGTCATAGAGTTATCACCAAGTCAGTAGTGGTCATGGACATCACAAAGTCAGCAATGGCCATAGAGTTATCACCAAGTCAGTGGTAGTCATGGACATCACAAAGTCAGCAATGGCCATAGAGTTATCACCAAGTCAGTGGTAGTCATGGACATCACAAAGTCAGTAGTGGTCATAGAGCTGTCACCAAGTCAGTGATAGTCATAGACATCACAAAGTCAGCAATGGCCATAGAGTTATCACCAAGTCAGTAGTGGTCATAAGTGTCCCCAAGTTAGTGGTGATCAATACATATCACAGCTCCTGACCAATGACCATTGATCTCTCAACCTGAGTCTGATGTTAATCTACTGGTACATGTAGAAAGCAGTTACAATTTAATGACTCTGATGACCACATCAAAAATAACTGCTCATCTTACCCTTCAAGTATGTTCACACCAATCACACAATTAGTGCAACAGAAGATCAACCAGGTATGGTATTTGTCCCTAGCACAGCCATAAATAATTATTCCGAATGCACAAAAGTTTATGTGAATGAAGCACGGCTGCCATTAAGGATCAGCCACAGCCACACCCGCGGCAGCGCGAGACTCTGCACGCTTAGCACGGATCCTTGCCAATGCACTATTCTTTGAGGGTAACCGCTCACTTTCAGTATAGAGTGGAAATATCTGCCTGTTCCACCACAATAGCAGCTGCTCAACTTCTTCCCTCTCCTCAAGATCATTTAGTAGTTCGAGGATACTGTTGTAAAAGCGTTCCGAATCAGTGATGAGATCCGTGCGAGAAAATACCTGCGCCGATGTCAGTGCAAATCGGGCCTACTTTATGTGTCAGTGTCGAGGCAACAAAGTTCATGGCCGCACACACCTGCGTCGCAACATAGGCTATCGAGGCCTTAGTAACGTTCCGCATCCCATGAATGCGGGCATTCCCGGAGCGGGTAGCTTTGGGTTCATTGTCCACGGAGCTGGGCGAAGTGAACACGTGTTTATAGCCCTAAAATTCATCAAAGTCAGCCTTTTTAATGTTGCGAGCGAAACCTGGCGAAACGTACACAAACCAACAGTCCACTGCGAAGAAGCCCGTTCCACGGGTCATCCGCATCATACATGTAATTCGCGTACAAGAATATGGGCCACTGATCTCCGGCGACCTGGAGCTGACCATTGCGCAGCTTTTCCTTGATTCTGTGGATATATGCAGTGAGTCCATAAAATGCAATTCATGTCGGACACGCACTCTAGATTTTGCCACTCGTAGCCGGCAGGGCAAAGAAGGGCCCCGGTGCGCTCATGGTGGAACCCTTGACCGGACTTGACATTGCGGGGGATGTGTGGGCTGAGTGTCTGGCCTTTCGGTGTAATCCAATCAATGATTGCGCATTTCATTCCTTTGGTATCATCCGCCCGGGCACTGTTGGCGCCTTTCTGGACCTATACCGCACATCAGTAAATCAAACCAACATGGAATACGAAGGGTCACTTACCAACTCCGCTATGGCCATGATGTCGTCTTCCGAAGAGTCCATCAGGCGCGTTTCGAGCCCGGGAACGAGTTTCAGTAAGTCACGAAATACCGAATACTCCTGCTTATCCCTTTGAAAGAATTATCATTGTGCGCGTGTAAGAATGATTGAGACGTATACACATACAGAGGCCTTAGCGACTCGTAGCCATTCTCCTCGATATCGCCCATGAGGGTCATTCCATTCGTCAATAAGGCTTGGACATTGCAAAACGCATGAAACGCCCGACCAAAGTGACGTCCGTGATGAACTAACGGGTCTTGTGTGGTCCTAACAAATAGTTAGCCAAGAAGTAGAAAACGAGATCGAAACCGAAGAACCGAACGCACGCTCGTTTTCTGGGACCTAATTCGAGAGCATTGGTCAACGGGCGTTTCTCCCCAGTGTTCGCGGTCTCTTCGCCTCCTTGAGAAGCAGACTCACGGCTGCTCTCACGTCGGGGTTCCCCGTTGCGCATAAGTGCAAGAACTAAAGCAGAGCAGATGAGAGAATGGAAGAGAGGAATGGGGAAGACACACCAGAACCTCAGCCTTTTATACGTTGGTCCCTGGTCGTGAAATTACAAAGGAGATCTTGAAGCCCGATCTCGATCTCACCAGATTCGATCTCATCGTGCGATTGATTGTGTGACTTTACGACAGGGCTGCGAGATCTGAGCCCATTGAATCCGAACCGGGGTACCAAACTTTTTTTTTTTTTTCATTGGACTCGGAAGAGATGAAGCGAGCGAGAAGAATGGCAGCCGTGTGCTTCGAAAAGGACAGTTATCCTGTACATTTCCCGAAGGTTCAGCACTGTTACTCATAACCGTCTGAGGAACATTGTTCAATGCACTGCAAAGTACGGGATCTACTATAAATTATGTTGGGTGGTGCGTTTGGTGGAGACAACGGTACACACCTGTTGGGGGATAATACTGTACCAGTCGTAGGAGCTTCACTTGTGGCCGCGGAGTGGGCACTTCATAGGCATATGTTGCCGAGTACTCATGTTGGATGACCAACTACAGAAAGATGAATTCACTCTTTCGAGGTGCGATAGTACGACGTACTCACACGGTACAGACAATCGACCGCCTTGGTATAGTAGTAACATACCGCAAAGGCGTCGAGGTGGTATCCGCACTATATCCCGTCTCGATCCGATAATTCTCGTGGAGACAGAGAAAGGTCTTCGTTCAGCATTTCTTCGCCCGCTCCGTCTTCGCATGCAGCCATGCCCGCGAGGTGAGATCCAACGCACACTTTGCTCATGTGAATACCCTCGAATACCCGTAACTTGCAGGCCTGCATGCCTCCATCATGGTCTTCAAGTGCCGGATATCGTCCAAAACACGATAGGCAACCATTCATCACATTCAAGCCCGCGTTCGGCGACTTGAATACCGTTCGCACCAAATAACAGATAGGTCATGGGATCGAGACGCGTCGTTTTGATGAAGTACATTTGCGGGGTTTGGCCAGCGATGGCGGGATCCCCTGGAGCGCAGATATGTTATCTTCAGACAGTCAGTGGGCATGCAGGGCGATGATGACAAAGAGCCAGACCTTGTCGTGCTAGATGCGCAAGATCATCCTATCCGCCCGGACAGAGAACTTGGGTTGCGTCGTAACCGCAACGAGAACAGGAAGCAAGAAGAGGGAATGTACATTGGCATTGAGTGCGGGTGGCACCATCTATTCGGGACTCGGACCCATTTGTGGAGGGATAAAGGATCCTCATCGCCGTCCAAGATATTTGAGCATCTCAGCTAAAAAGTAGGCTTACAGTCACGAATGAGCATACAAATGTGGGACGCACCTTGGTATCGAATCTATCACGGTTGGATGGGCAGTGTGGACATTCTCGACGCTCGAGTATCCCCGAATCGGTCTTGGCGTGGCGCTCAATGGCTTGGAAGATATGCCAGCCGCGATGGCGCCATTTCACGACCCCGGTTGTTCCCCATAGAATATAAAAGGATTCAACCGTCTGCGGGGGGGAAATACAGCCAAAGCACGTGAGTACGCATTACACGCGGAAACCTCATGGCAAGTACCTCTGGCCACAAGTAATACGCCGTATTCTTGAAGATAGTCTCTGCCATAAGTCTTCGCCTTGCCCAGGTCGTACCAGATCCTCAATTGTCACGTTTCCTCGCAAAGGACTCATCCACGGCTTCATATTTCCAACGACAGGCGGAGAGCGACTCCAACCTGGCGCTCTTTTCCACCGCCAACCGGATCCATCTCAACCTTTCTTCCAAGCACGCATTGCGTCCATCCACGGTCCCAAACCCGTCGGCTGATCCGCATACGATAAATAACACGTTTGCGCAAGTCCTTCTGCTGCCCACAAGTGCAAGTCCGCCAGATCACATTCTGCAAGATCGGCGAAGGCACCACGATCAGAGGGATACAGATCGTTGGCGAATGTAGTGAAATTCACGCCGAGAGCATCGAGGTGGTTGAGAGGGAGATGTACACCATGGACGAGCAGGTCAGGGGAAAAAACAGGCCAGGTGCTCGAAGGCGTGAGATGGGGTTACACCTCGTTTCCACATAGATGCGTCGGCGACATAGAGGTGATGCTCTGGAGTAAGGTTGTTGATAACGTATGATGAGGTGAATCGGAAGTCTGTAGGGGAGTTAGCATAGAATCAGCAGTTTCGGTATGGCGTGGGGACACACTTCGAGATTACGCTTGTCTGTACGTGCAGTCATCAAGAATTGTTTGAGCGTGTATTCGTGCCCGCTGTCCGCAAGGGCGTCGACAGATAGATGAATCGCTGAGGGGTGGTATGTCTATTGTTTTTGTAGGCAAAAATGGAGTGACTCACTACTCGATGGAACACCCTGTTCGAGAATCCATCGTGTAGGATACCTGCCTCCCGACCCGCTGAGGTTAGCTGAATAAAATAGATTGGTGATCAAGGTCGCCTGAGAATCGCATCAGTCCAAACTTGAGCGGGAACAGCGATTGAACACGAACATGATTGACGTGTTCCTTCTTCCCCTGTAATCTTACCCAAGTATGCATATCCCGTCTGACAGGCTGCTATTTCTGCCAGAACACCGACAGTGAACGTGTGATTCTTCCCTCTATAGGAACAAATGAAGGGTTCGCCCGAAATCAAAGCGTCAAGAGGGCTTACCTGTAGGTATCCACTGCAGAACCAGGAACGCCGTGTTGAACACGGGGGCTAATTGAGTCCTCAATTCGTCTGCCTTGTCTCGCAACAGATCGTGTCCAGAGATCGCATACGCAACCAATAGTCCACCAAGATACCGAATGACCGCTTCAAAAAAAGGGACGTAGTGATTCTAGGACCGACGATGAACAAACTACGTGAGGGGACGGGAGCAAAACAAGGGCTTACGGAGGGCAATGAAAAGTTGGAATGGCCGATTAGCGGCAGAACGCGTGTATACTCGCCCTCCAACCCATGAGAAGACTCGTGTCGAGAGAATCTACGGGTGACACTCCATCCGTTGAGGCTAAGCACAAGGTCAACGACGGCAATGCCCTCGGACCTGGAGAGGACTCACTTGTCAGTGCTCCCATTGGACACGGGCAAGAGCTCGTTGTATGGGAAGGCGTGCAGCTCGTAACTGTGGTAGGCGTGCCGGAACCCTTCCTTAACCTGCGATGCTCGCTGGGCCCATATTTCTGGTGTGCCTTTGGCCAGAAAGGCACGTTGTTCGAGGTATAAAAAAAGGTCGTCTCGTCTGAGCCAAGGATAGTAGAGGGTGGAAAGGATGGCAGATGTGGCGAGAACGAGGACATGACGAAGAGTGATGCGGCAGTGGTGATGGACACGGAGCGAGGAAACGAAGTCGGAAGGGACCAAGCGATAGACCGTCGCCATTGTGGTGAACAACGAAACCGTGACTGCACGCAATTCAACCCGATATCACCCATGATATTCCCGATAGCGACGCCGGTAAGAGATCCAGAGATCAGTACCAGCGTTGACAAAGCGTCAATGCAGAACCGGGACGCCTGAGCACGCCTCGTAAGCGTTCAGCATCGTCAATGCATCGGATCTGTGAGGATCGCGGCGAGGGTCAGCGCTTTGTCGAGACACAGAAGACGCCATACAGAACCAAATTGCCCATCTGTACATCCACTGGCAGCTGGAAGGGGTCACGATCAAGAGATATCGATTTCTCTTGAGGATCCAATGCACCTAACATCATAGCTCCCGCGACGCGGTCGGCTGCAGGGGGTCCGATTGTAACCGCGAGAACTTCTGCGAACCTCAAGGCCAACCCATGCCGAGCAGGGGAGGATATGTGTCGGTCGGGGTCAAGACGCAATTCCTTATTATTTTGCAGTGTCGACGACGTAGACGACGTCCGGAATCGTGACCGAGGTCTCGAAAATATTGGTTGCCAAGGTGACACGACGAACGCCTTTGGGAGGGTGATCGAAAATGACCTGCTGCTCGGCAAAGCGTGTAGGACGTGGATACTGAACTTGTTTGATCGCCGAAAGTGATTGGAAACCCACTAGCCAACAACAGTCGTTGCATGGACGAGCTCACTTCCTATTCGGGTAGAGAGACGAGGACATGACTGGAATCGGATGGTTGAAGGACGTTGGAGACGGTGGAAGCTACGAGAGGACCGGGCAGTTCTAGTTCGTCATCAGTCAACAAGGCTTGGTGAGACGACGATGGAAGGAACTTACGCCTCTTCCCGGACGAGGTACCTGGAGACAGATTCGTCGTTGGACACCCATCGGAGCTGGGGTTAGACTTTCCTATCGCCGATGAAGTCATCCAAGAAAGTTTCGTGTCAGGAAAAGTGCGACCGGGAATGTCGATCACGGTAATCTTGCTACTGGCGGCGTCAATAATAAGGTATCCTTGGAACAAACGCAGATCGATGGTGGGATGTGTGTTGCGTCACAGTGATGGTGAAGGAGAGGGCCATGTGGGCCAGGCGAGACATGCGGTGGTGTGAGGGTGAGGGTGATGGCGACAGTAGGCGAGGTGGCCGGATCGGCGTGATGGGTGGTTGGCGTAAGTTGGCGGGTATATGCTGCACAGGATTCACGAGAGATCAACTGTGACCCAACAAGGGCTTCACCTCTTCGCTCGCTTCGAGGACCATCTTTGCAGGCGTCCAACTGATCGCGATGCCTCCGATGGTATCCGCTGACTGGAACATGGATTTCCCAAGTCCCTTCTTCTCGGCTTGCTGCGCAACCTTTTCACCTTCAGTGGTCGAATTACCCCCAGGGTCGACGATACGAGGTACCCCAATCCCTTCGTGTAGCACGTTGGCGGCCCATGCAACCTTGAAACATTGCATCTGTATGAAATCTCGACCTTGTCACCCTCACTTGCCCGTCTCGGCGATCTGTCCGTTCTGCATCACCTCTCCGTCTCCACCGAGCCGATACATTTTTTTCGATGCTTCGTGTTGCCTGACGATCACGTCCCAGTTACGGGCGGAAGACTGTGAGGCAGCGCGTTCGTACTGGACAAAGTCATCGTATGGCCCGAGCCAAAGATGTGTTCCGAGGAATACCAATACTCTGAGACGCCGATGAAATGCGAGGATGCAAAGTTGATGCGGGGTACGTGTACGCCGTTGAACAAACACGGCGCAATTGCCAATGTTGTAAGACCCCTTTTTTGCAGGTGCTCCTTGGTAAGGGTGAGGTTCATCCATCGGACAGCTTCACCCTTTCCCAACAATCTGGCGACACGATTCGTCACGGTGTTCACCACTAGATTGGAACGTTGAGTACAACGAATCGGAGCCCAAAGAGACAAACCTTTGACTCCAAGCAAAACCGGGTAGATGACGAATGCACCACTCTCGTCCAATATCACATTACTCCACATGCTCGGTATCCGTCCGTCTGGCCCGGGCATCTCGAGTTCACGTTCCACTGCAAGCTGTCGACTAAAACTCCATCATGATGTCCTCGACCTTGTGCACGGCCGTCCCTGCTTGTTGCATTTCTTGGATTGCGGTCGGGGATTCATCGTACTTGAGTTAGCTTCCCGGACAGGCCCAGGAACGAACATATGCGGACTCGGCGATCGGGCAGAGAGTACGTCACAAACGAGTTGGAGTCGGGGGAGAGGGTGATGCACATAGGTACTGATTTCGCCTAGGGAGCATACATTATCAGCAGCTTCTAATACGAAAGGGCGACTGTAGACGTACCCCCTTGAACTTATACAAATCGGTTGAGCTCTTAAATGATCACATGCCAGGAATATCCTTTGGGAGCTCAAAGGGTTCAGTAGGTTGCCAAAACTCGATAAAAGTAAACAGAATAAGACCCACAGCCATGAGATGGACGGGTGAACGATGCAGTGTTTCGATCGACACATGGGGTTTTTCATCACCTCTGCCGTCATATATCCTAATCATACCAGAACTTTGTTCTGAACTACGTCGGGTGAGCAACAGGAGAACGCCGGAGAACACAGAGATCCGCACATTGCAAGCAAACCTTGAGCCTGACCACGCTTGTGCACCCAGAGGATGCATGTGGCACGAAGCCAAGCTTGAGCATGTCTTTTTACCGGTGAGCGTCAACGCAGACATGATGCAAAGCGAACCACGCGTACCAAAGTTCACGACGTCGAATGCCTTGGCCGACCCATCCTCAGAGATGGTTGCAAACAGCTGCCCATCGGCACTCACGGAGACACCCACGATCGGCGATGTGTGCGCTCGAAAGTGCTTTACGAACTCGATCCCGGTTTCTGCTTCTTCCATAACTTCAAGTGACCGTGGACGGAGGTCACGGTGGTGATGAGGAAATCAGTCCTATGGCGAGCGTGAGCACACACGACGCGGTGCATGCTCGAGAGACACACTTGGTCATGACGCAAAAGTTGAGCGCGTCTCGGTGCATGAACGACTGGTAATATGGGAGATGCTCGAGGTACAACCCTTCGCGTGGAAGGACTAATGCAGGTCAGGAAGGTAACGTAGAAGAGTGGTCATGGGATGCTCACCTTTTCGTTTCTTCCTCACCGTTCCATTCCCGTTGGACGGCATGCCAGTGGGCATTGGCCTAACTTGAATGTCCTCGTCATTTTAGTCGTCGTATGTCGATGTATCTGCAGCGGGTGGAGCATTCTGCTCACCCCGCCCTCGCTTTCCGAGCACGGTCGCGTCATTATCTGAATCCGATATTGGCAAGAATGGTTGGGCAACTTGAATGTGTAGCACGGTAAATGACAACTCGTGAGAATGCTCTATTAGGTGTACGACATCCGCAAGGTAAGCTACGTAACGTTGCAGTCCTTCGATGCCTCCTTGACACGTTGTGCCTCTTCCTCCGCCAGAAACAGTGTCTCCTGTTCTGTCAAAAGCTGTGGGAGCGTCAGCACTTTGAAGGTTGGACAGCTTGACTCCAAACCTACCCCTTTCTTGGCTCGTTCCAACATGGCCGTTCGTCTGCTCTCTCTTTCTGCCCTGGCACGACTAACGATGTACTATGCCATGGCAAAGATAGATGGTGGAATGAAAGACAAGGGGTCCAGAAGTTTCGCGATTTGCGGGTTGGAGGGCATGTCAATGACGATTTCGATGACATAGTAGGCGATGATGGTGACGGTGATGTAGGTTTAGGACGGGAAGTGGGCAAAGGAAGAGTGCTGAAGGGTTATGAGTGTTTACCGAGCGAGAGGGCCAAGACTCGACTCACCGATCGGTCTTTGAGAAAGGGATGCCCAAGGCAGGCATAAGGTGGAGTCGAAGTGCCTGCCGATGAAGGCAGAGACTGGATGTAAGGACTGGATGCACTCGATGTCTGCGTGGCGAGAGTCTTGGTGGAGAGCTTGAAGCCCGTTAACGAAAGTGTGCTGCGCGATTTGGAGGGGGAGGCTATGGCCGACGCATGGCTCGAGCAGCTGTGGTCCTTTGGGAAGCGATGCTGAGGACAGAACAGGCCTACGGGCTGCGTCTGACCGTGCTTGGACGAATGGCAGCACAGAACGTACGTTACAAGCGATCGGTGCATAGAGAACCTTGCCGCATTTACCGCGTGCACAGACGGGCTGAGACCGGGTCCTGCCAGATTTCCATGATACCGCATTCTGCACTGATATGACGTTCCATGCGGATGTTGGGATCCTCTCCAGGAGGTATTGCCACTGGGGTATTGCACAACGGACCTGGGAAGTGTGTGAGCAATTGAGCGAATGGTCGAGACGCGAGCGGCTTACGGCTGGGAGCGATACGATCGTGCTTGCTTTCGTCGTATTGTGGACAGCGATGAGCTGCAACTTGAAAGTGCTCGCCGCAGAAATTCATTGAGCAATGCTGGCATTTGAACGGCAAAAAGTCGACGAGGAGACACGATGACTCTGAGCATTGCTGGCCGACGGACAAGAGAGACATGATGGGAGTGAAGAACAAGCGCTGAGCGAGAGGGTGACTTATAAGTAAGCTCGGGGATGCGCGAGCCTTTTGGAGGAACACTCGACAACATTCTCCACGATGCTGGTCGTATCGTTTGTAAGCACGTCCTCATCGTGGATTTCGAGCGCTGACCATCCCACAGATCATGACAACAGCAACTGTCGGAAGCTGTCAGCGTACACAAACGGTCGATGACCACGTACCAGAGATCCCCCCACACCTACCTGCATCATCCGAACCACCAGACAGACCTGTGCAACGACCGACAGAACCCCCGAGCGTCGAGCTCGAGGGGGAGAGGAAGAGAGCTGCGAGCTGCAACGAGACACCTGCCTGCGGCGATACGGACGTGCCAGGAGCGTCTACACGCGACGAGGACACTAGACACCGACCCAAGATGGTACAGAACATATCAGAACGTGTCGACGCACACTTGGAGCAGAGGGATCCAAGACACTCACCTGGAGGGACTCGAGACGAGCTAGATGTGCTGGGAGCCGAAGCGGGGGCGATGGGAGGGTCAATACGTAACGAGGACCCTAAATGCGTGCAGAATAAGTTGGAAGATGGATCGGAACTCGAGCGCGAACACTTGGACCAGCGGAAGGAGAAGACTCACCAAGGAGCGGTTGCGACAACCCAGACGACCCGAACGGTGAAACGACGGCACAAGATGACTCCCATAGCATCATAGGGACCGCGAAAAGGTTATTGACGACGCTGAATGATGGTATACGTCATAGAAGTAAGGGAAATGGCAGCGACGTCGAAATGGATGCGGCATGTCGAGTTAGGTGGCCAGGATCCTGAAGCCAACTGAGCGAGCAGGAGGCGAAGGAACTTGAACGTGTGGAGGGCAAATTCTAGCCACGAAGTCAGTGACGACAGTCCTGAATACGATGGAGTAAGATGGGCGATGGACGGCGTAATGAGCGCAGCGCAGCGCGACTCGAAATGAGTCGAAACGGGTGTGCTAACTGAGGATGACCATAACGTGGGTCAGCACAAACAGCACCAGCGCACGACGATGAATGTACCTGGACCATCTAACCCAATGCCTATCGACCACAGACCGTCTAGTACCCAGTGGCATACGAATCCACCGCGTCGTATGACGAAAACAAGATCGGTATCTTGCTGCCCGAATATGCAGCATGGGTATAACTTGAAGCAGGTACTAGTACGGGTAAGAGTGTGGTCATCGGTCCAAAACCCTAACGGTTGGGAGTGATTAGCAAGAGACCTGTGATATAGAGCGATCCGACTCACCCAAGGCTCACGCAGACTTGTCACGGGGATCGTAGGGCGGATATGGAGGCTTGAACATCCCGAATGATAGCTGAACCGCGCTATCTATCTCGCAATGATGTCTGAATCTGTAGGGCTCCGGGTCATGGAGGTGTTGGCGAAGGGAAGAAAAAAGAGAACAACTGACCTGGTCAAGAGATGGACTCCAAGGAAACTCCAAGGTATGATTAGCATCGAAATCAGCCCGGAATGACGTCGAGATATAGAGATAGACAAGGGTAAAGCCTGAGATGATTGAGACTAACAAAGTCCGCTTGGACACCGATTCCCATGGGTTCTCCGAGTTCAACCGTTGGGCTCGAACACTTGGTGCCCAACTTGAAACCCTCGGATTAGGCCGTGATTTTGCCTATTCGTATTCGAAGGTAGGAACACAAATTTAAATTCAAGGTATTAACTACCCTCATCTTATTTTGTTATCTCCGCCGCGGCAGTGACTCGGGATGACTGCCAGTGTGGTCTCCACTCGAAATATGCTTACATCACTATCTCAGAGTCAACTCTATCATTGTACACTGGCAAGCGCGTACGTGTTTCGAATATAATCATCGTCTGACCCGGATTCCTCTTCCTCTGAAGTAGAGTAAGCCATTTCCCCCTCCAGTTCCGAGTCCGTGCCATCCCGGTAAGGAAGTAAAAACTCGGCATCAGGATCATCCTCAGTCACCATGGTGCGATTTTCTACGCGAACTCGAGAAGACGTGGCTTGAGCAGGTGGCCTGCTTCCAGTTGCAGTGAAGGGTCGGTTCCCATCAGAGGGCTGTGGGATATGGGAGTACGTATGCCCAACGCCGAGACCCCAATGGTACCTTAGGAGCATATCACGATCTACGAATCTAACACGAGTATAGGCCGATAGACAGAAACAAGTAAAGTAACCGTACCTGTTAACATAATAGTATTTCCAATCTCCCGAATCGCGTGCAATGGGCGATGTCGCGACCTGCTCTTGGTAGCGTTTA
Organism: Tylopilus rubrobrunneus; assembly: GCA_038091235.1. NCBI lineage: Eukaryota > Fungi > Basidiomycota > Agaricomycetes > Boletales > Boletaceae > Tylopilus > Tylopilus rubrobrunneus. The sequence continues at coordinate 8,197 of JBBPOC010000184.1, read as the reverse complement.
CCGTGTCTGAATGCAGGTACAAGGTGGCAGCCTCTCAATGCATCCGCCGGGTCTACAAAGTCGAATGCTGCGGGGTCATTCATATGGACGAACCTCAGGGCATCGAGCCCATGTAAGTCTTGTTGTGGGACTCGTTCGAACCAACGCACGTGCAAGAAATCCATCCGCCGAGGGAGGTAGTCCTTCATCCGTGGTCCGATGTACTGGACATTGGCATGATAGATTCCAATGATCCTGGCGTAACAAAACGGATGATGATCGTCGTCGTCAGACTCTGGGCGATGGAGCATCATGATATCGCGGTGCTCGGTGTTTGGATTGAAGATATCATCTTCACGGCGAACATCATACGTCGTGTAGTTGATTCGAAGAATATAGTGCTGATATATGCGACCATTTTTGAGTATGACGTGGTCCGTGCTTGCTTCCAATGAACCAAAACAATCGTCGAGCCCGGCAGTCAACGACGGATTCGTGTCGTCATTCGATTCCGAATCTAGCATGTGGGTCGCCGCAATGCGAGATACTATATGGCGCTTGAGTTTGGGTACGAAGTCCTAGGTTTACATCAGAACATGCCCGAAACAACGGGCTGAACACGGGTACCTTAGCAGCCGGGTCATTAGAATTTTGTTGGGCAAAAATCGAGACATCTACAGGATGATTTTGCGCCTTTCCAATCTGGTAATGTTCCTCGGGTTTGTTAGGAAGGGGTTCCGGTGTCTGTGGTATAGCATTGACCCTCTCGCGGATTTGGCGTATGCGTTGCTGGCGCCTTTCAATCTGAGTGAGTTGACGAACAAAATCTTTGCGGCTAGTGCGAAGGAATCTTCCTTTCCCAACCCGGTGTTCTCGTTCACCCTGAAGGTAAATTAGGATGATGATGCGCCAACTCAAGTCTACAGGACATACCAGCTGTGTTGAATAGGAATCGGTGGTCCCGTATCTCCTAATCGAGGACACGTAATCACCGAGGGCGTGAAGCTTGTAGGTTTGCAGGTTGAATGCTTTTGGTTGACGTGACCCCACTTGAGATGAGCCTCCTGTGGACGTATGGGAATGGGATTGAGACTGTCGCTGGCGGCGATTTCGACGATCGGCTTCACGCTTCAGTTCGCGGGTCGAGAAGGCCGGACAAGTGACCGTACTGAATGTGCGGAGTTTTCTGCCAAGCACCGCGGTGACGTCATCCATGATCTGGAGCGTTTCGTCAGTATGCATCCGAAGTTTCGCCAGTCCGTGCCAATGACAGAGAAGGAATAGCAAATCCAGCAGAGGAGTTGTGCGGTTCGGGAAATAGTCCGTCGAAAGCGGGGATGGCACACTGGGGCAAGTGTGAGATGAAGTTAAATGGATAAATCAAAAACTAACCTGTAGGAGATCCTCGAAGTCATGAGCTGCAATCCTCCCCATATCGGATGCGTTTCGAGAGAAACGTCGTATGGTATCCCGCCCGAATGTCGGGGTTTGACGGTATCTAAATGGGAGCATGAGTAAACAGACTATGACGTCGTTGATGAAAGGCATACCGCCGATCAAGCTCGTGCAGCTTGCTTTCCGCTAAAGATTCCAGCATGCGAAGAAGATGCGTAAAGACCGCTTTCCAAACCCCCAGTTCAAATTCATGAAGTAGGTCTACAATTAGCATAGAAAAAAGGTTGAAACCCAGAGGTTGCAACTTATCCGAAAACGCATTCTATTTGATGGTAAGTGTGATGAAGCATCAGCAAACTCGATATCACTAACTGATGTCGGGATGAGCGACTCATCTCTGAGGAGCGCTTCGACCTGAGGTGTCGTTACTGCATAATTACTCCCGTAGATGAGGTCCCGTGCGGCTTGTATTTTATCGATACGATTGGAATTGTCACGTCGAGCGAGTAGTTGCCGATTGCGTGTATCTTCGTCGGTGCCAAGCTCGTGAACTTCATCCAATGGCACTTTGCAGCGAGGGCAAGGACACTTGCCAAGATTCCGTATGGATGCTATGAGTATCCTGTCAAGGAATGAGCCTCTAGCACGGTCCGACTTCTCGTTGGAGAAACCTACTTCTCTGGATAATCCGCCGAATACGTAAAAATCCGGGGATAGAAACGGCGCTTCACGCCGTCACAGCAGGTGATCACGACGCCATGCCTATAGGCTTCGATGAAATCGCCGTCCAGTAGTACTTTCCACTGCTCATGGAAATGTTCCCTCTGGCAGTGCGTCATGAGTACGTCACTCAAAGATTTCCCTCCCGAATAATGCATTACAAAATCTTTGAATGCCTCGGGGAGCTGCGACGACATTGGGTGAGCCACGAAAGGATGGTTCTTGACTATAGTTACTCACAGTTTGGAAATACGCGCCATGAGAACATGTATTTTTAGATGGTTCGCACCGACGATACTTCGATTCATTGCCGAAATATATGTAGAGCGGCCAAAGCTTCGTGTCGCCGAACGCGGAGAGTTGGGTAGCATCCGACCAAAACATGTAGGCGGCGACGACACGGGGTAGGTCACAACCGGGCTCCGGGGGCGATTCTTGTAGTTCTCTATGAGCATCCCGAAACGCGCTTGAGGTAAAGAGTTCTCCATGAACCTGGATGTTCTGGGTCTTATGAGGTGGACGCCACAGTAGTTCATATGGGTCATAATGAAAGTGCGCGGCCTGCACAGGATCTGTGACCTTTTCTTCCAAGATTGAAATGAGGGAACGATGATAAAAACCTTGCGTAGTATAGGACTTCGGTCCCGGACTGAGCGAACGGCTGTGGAAGGGAACGGAGATGGTGATCGGGGACGTTTTCCACCCGCGGTCATTGCCCAACCAGTCGGGAACATCTGAATCCTCATCGGGATGTTGACCGCCAAGCTCCTTGTTGATGGAGTCCCATGCAACTCTAGATACATCGGCGGGATTAAACGTAGGGTCCCCAATAATGCTGAGGAGCCGCTTCAAGTCCTCCCGTGACTTCTGGGACCCCTGATTCCAATACCAATCTCCCAAGCGCATCGCGGTCTCGTTCGGGTAAGGAGAAAACAGATTCCCTGTCTTGGGATTCTGAGTAACTTTGCAAGATGGGGATGTATGATCAACCGAGTAGGGGTCCTCCGGGTCATGTGAGGGAAGGGTTTCCGTAGTATACACCCGAAACAAACCAAATTTGTTTATGAGCGATCTGAACGTCCTGAGCAGTGGACGGGATGGAGTGGATAACGCACGCGAGTTGCATGTTGCAGTTGTCATTTCCGGGCGATCCCCGTGCCCCCTGCCCAACCCTTGAGCTTCGGCTTCTGACTCCGCTGGTACGTGTGCACCGATGGCCAGCTCCGGGGGTGGGAGAGGCAGTGGTGGCTCGGGCAACATGTCTCGGAAACGTAACGGCAACCGCCGAGCCCTACGAGGCCGCCGTTGCGCCAGAGGTAAGTCATCCTAGATGGTTGTTAGAAAAAGAGCGTCCATAGAATCAAACTAGCACATACAGCTGCGCACTCAGTAGCGTTGCATTCTTCGCTAGGGTTAGCGGAGGATTCCCGATGCCGAAACGAAGCAGACTCGGAGTCGGGACCCTGCAGAAATATATTAGATGAACAACAGAAATTCCCCGGGAACATACCTGCTGAGTAGCTTGCTTAGTAGCCTCAGCATCGTCCCCCTCGCGGCTGTTGCTCCCAGCAATCGCATCTTGATCGGTGCTCGCTGACCGAGGGAGAGACAGTCTGGCTCTCTTCGCTTGATACGCCACCTTCGCCCTAGTCAGGGCACTAGATAATCTTTTCTTGCCCTTGCTGCAGCCTTTCTCGTGTCTGCTGAAACCTCCAAGGTCAGTGAATGTGCGGCCGCAAACACAGGCCTTCGTGAAAATGGCGCCAGACATGCCAGCAATGGAAGGACCTGAACGTCGTTTTGTCGCACAAAGCGAACTATAGATCTTGGCAGGTCGGTACTTGAATATTGAATTGAAATGCTGATCGACGATCGAACTTGAACGTTTGAACCCTGAGTACGACATGGTCCAGTAACAAGAAAGTAAACTACCACTGATCGCTACGGTACATGTCCACTACCGACACTCACCGTCCCCTACAACATAGAAACAAAGGAATTCAAGGAGGGAATAAATTAAATAACAAGACACTAGACTACACGTTGGTTCGTGGTACACGGCCTTGAAGGACGAATGCGCGGCAGTCAATCCAATGACTGCATACTAAAGCAAAAATTAATGGAAGGACAAAAAAGGACATGTGTTTACTCCTGAAGTCGCCCTTAGCAGAACAAAGAATGTTGATGTTATGAGAAACCTACTCGGCGGCTGTCCATAGAAAATGACCTTAGATTATGACCACAAACAGCCCGTAAGTACTTGGCACCGATAGTGGTAGTATCCCTCAGCGGGTTCTGTTGAGATACGAAGCGTTCGATATCTTCCTGGCTCAGATAGCGACGTAAAAGCAGCTCGCGCTCTTCATAAGTTTGTTGGGTACGAAGAAGTATCTTCGCCAGCGATATTTTTTCCTCTAGAGCCACCTTGAACTCCTCCAACATGCTTTCTAACGCGACAGGAGGCGGAGGCTGGTTATGTAATATTGAGCATCGTTACAATGTTGTTCCCAAATGGAGGACCTACCATGACGGAAGGCACCCTACGCAGGGGATCATGATGTTTGGTGAATGGTTCGGGTAGTCCAGTAAGTTTTGGACTTGTAGGCTGGGTGAAAGACTGCGAATCCTGGGAAGAATGAGGGGGTTCACGGAGAACAGCAGGGAGCTGTTCTCCAGGAAGTAAAGTGAATGTGGTCAAGCCACGGACTCCAGGAGACTTCATAACGAACGGGCGTGACACAGTAACGTGAACCGACCCAATATAAATACAAAAGTTGAGCCGTGACCGTGACAGAGCCATCTAAATTTGGCTGGAACTGAACTGGCTTGCTAAGTACCCATGCCGATCGATTGTATCTGAAGATCTGACGCCCGATCTTAGACGTGACTCGCTGAAGTACTCCTCGTCCCCCTCTGCTCATAACCCAGGACTCACGTAGTGAGCTCAGCTGGGGAGTGTTCGACTCCAGTCCTCCTGAGGACGGATTTAATTTGGAGCCAGCTGAGGGTTGCATGGTAAGTTCATGCTTGCTTTATAATACCCACGTACTAGTAGTCCGAGTCCCCGCGGGAATGAATTGATGGCATTCGCTCGCTCGCCGTTCAAGTTCATATATCTAGTAGCTAGATATGGCAGTTGTGCTGTATAGCGGATGGATACGAGAAACCCTCATCGTGTGAGAGCCTACACTGGCACGGGCAGATGGGGAAAGTATTGCAAGAGTGAGTTCAGGGTCACGGTGTAGCGGGCGCAGGTGCGACGAAAAGGCAAGGACGAGTGAGGGATGAGTCGACGATCGATGATCGAGCCATTAGGCTTTAGTGCCTTGAATGATCTCGCAGAGCATGTCTAGGGCTGACCCAATTACGAGTTCAGCATCGATACCCTGGAAGCAAGTTATATGAACTCATCGACGTGGACATGGTCGTGCTCAACTCAAGGAGACCTTCTGACTGCTCGTATTCAGCTCTGTATGGCAGATTTCACTGTGGACTTGTACAACGTGCCAGTGGTCGGCGACCATTTGTTGTGTTCCCGTTGCGACTCAGCTCGCTTTGGTGTCAGTCAGCGATCGATTACCGCGTGTCCGATTCCTCGTTGGGACTGGGGTTCGGGTGAACGAGCGCTGAAAACACGATGACGGAGTGTGTGCACTGACCTATATCAGGGAGGGGATAATGGGCAGGGCATACCGAATCCGATGGCAGCTTCTCAACTGTGTTGTGTTGTTGTCGTCCATATCCGAGTCTCTCACAATCCGGTAACTTATTGAGTCCCATCCAACCGAAAGCCGCACTGCCTCAAAGGGTGCCCGGAGGGCCGTACTATATCATAGGGTGTGTCCGGGTGCGCAATCGCGATCGATTTTCAGCCTATCCGCCAGGTAGTACCCACGGTGATCATATCGATCAGATCTGACGGAGTCCGATCTTGGCAGACTCGTGACTGTCACTCCCATGCGATCCCGATTCGCCCGATATGTGGTAAGGTCTCCCACGCTGATCGATGATCTAAAGATCCGATGTCCGCTTGACTGTCACGCGGAACCCGTGCGACTCGATTCGCGGTACGTATACAAAGTAATCGGGCTGTTCCCTGAAGTACCAGGCTGAAGTCCTCTTCCTCTCTGCTCATGAGCCAGGAGTTCAGTGATCCCAGCTGGGGATCGTCCAACAATCCTCCAGGGGGCCATGGCGGACTTCAAGTTGATTCGGGGCCAGGCCACGGTAAGTCCAACTCGCGACGAGCAACTCCGAGCTGAGTCACTATAATTCCTACTCAGCACTGTCGTCAACCATCGGTGTCACTACGCTGCGCTCCTTGCGGCCTCCATTCGACTTCAATGCTCTCCCTCTGTCAGGATTCACCCTCGAACGTGAGTCTGAGTCCGTTTTATATGTTCAACGTCGAATTGCTCACGCCGGCGGTCTTGCAGAACGTTTCCATCTCCTTCTTTTCCGCAAAGCCTCGGATTGGTGGATACTGTCGTACGAGTGTGTCCTGCGCATTTGTTCCCTGATTGTATCCGGCCATCTCCCTTCCACCCTCATCCTTACCCAAGAACAGGCCTTGGCAGCCATCCACGAGACCATCAACTGGCATCGGAGACTCAACAACAACCCCGCATGGCTCCCAGCGTATGGTATGTTCCTTTCGTTCTGTTTCTGTTCCATTCTTTCCAACATTCGCTCGAACAGTGTCCGGCCTCACTGTTGGATCATTTCACCCACAGTTTCTTACTGATCTCGACAATCCTACATTTCGTGAACTCTTTTGTGGCCAACTGCTCAACGTCCCGGCAGCCCTGTTTCATCATGTTCGTAGTTCCATCCGATCACTTCTCTACCCGCCTCTGTACACAGAATGCTCTTACCCCCGTCGCTTTGTTGTCCCCCACAATCCTTCGGAGGCTCGTATTTCACGGTTGCAAACCCTAGTGGAGTGGGACCACCGTTGGGGGCATACTCATTGGCACCGCTTTCTTCATGATTCGTCCGGTTACTGCGTAAGTGGCGATTTATAACTTGTACCTGTATCGTCTTTCATTTCAGTCACAGATCATGTGGTTTGCGGACCCGGTTACCCGCGACATCGTGATTCATGCGCTCCGAACACCCGAGTCAGCTGGCTGGTTCTCCATATTATTCCCCCGGGATAATGTGTGTGAACTGACGAGCGATGTGCCTGGCACAGTTGGCACTGTTTCGTTTGCCCTCGCAGCGGTACGTTGGCGTCATTCTGATTGAATTTACCCCTCACATGTTACTTGTAGCTTGCGCTCGAGATGGCACATATTGCCGGCACCTCGTTCATCCACCTCGGGGTCGACCTCACTTATATTTATGAGTTTCAGGCGTATCAAGCACGAATCACCTCCTTTTTGCGCAGCATCCTTGATGGATCAATCGAGGATGTCGACCATGCGACGCTGGCGAACATGAAATTTGGTCTAGATTCATTATTGTCTCTGAGAGCTGATGACGGCGAAGAAATGCTTCCCGTCGCCGCGACACATATGGGCTACTAGTAACCTCGGAAACATTTTACGTACTTGGATGTAGCCAGTGCCTTTGTTAATGACTCTAACATTATCGGCATTTGTGTCTCCCGGGATGTTTCTCGGTCTACCGTATCGTCCGAACTTTATCTCCAGCCGTGTCATTGACGAGTACGCTGAGCCGAACATCGATACGCTTCACAAGAACTTGTTCTCCCTGGGTGAAGATGATCGATACTTGACGACACTCCTTCTGAAACGCTTCCCTACCTACAAGACCAAAATTCAAGGCGATACGGTCGCTCGAACCGTGGCGCCGGTCTCCTGGCGAGTGCTGTGTGAGCTTGCCACCTTGCCAGAGTTGTGTGGTGTTTGCTGTTTCTCGATGGGGTTCTTCGTGTACCTGGATCTTATAACACCTAAAGGCCACATCCGTGGCAACACCCGATACGGATTTTACATGATATTAGTCTAGGCACACTGGCTACCTGAGTTAGATAGCGCGGATAGTTCAATTAGCCACGTAGGCATGTCTCCCATCAGTCTAGCATTTCAATACATGCCGGTAGTTGCATAGGCATGCATCAAGAATGTGGTTATTTCTA
>JBBPOC010000183.1:0-24052 GCA_038091235.1 Tylopilus rubrobrunneus | reverse complement strand
GGACGACGCCGAGAGGAACGATGGTGGTGTACTGGTTGGTGGAAGAGACGTTGGATATCTGCTGTATGCAAGACGTGAAGAGGAACAAGAGATTTGGTATTTGGAGAACCGCTCTGTGTGTGCGCGTGAGCGATAGGGAGGTGAGAAGATACCCTTGAGGAACTTTGGGAGGAATGTGACGGGGCTGGTCGAGACAAAGTTGTTGCCAAAGTCGTCATTCATGATTGGGTTGTTGAGCACAATAATCCGCTCACCGGTAGGCACGACTCGTTTCTCCCAAGGCCATCTCCATTTTTTGCGTCTGCGTGTTGATGGTGGTTTCGGTATTGGCTGTACGCCGGGAAAGGACGCACTGCCGCGGAACGGGTCCCCTGACCGGCCCTGCGGTCTGCCTGGTCGAGGAAGGGACACGGCGAAGTTACCGAGGTCAGCCGGTGCTGCAGCGCTGTGCGTGAGGGGCAGACCGCTGTCTTGGGAGCGCATTGGGATAGGGATCACTTCGCCGAGGAGGTCGCCGTCGCCATAAAAGAAGGGGTCCGTCGTCGACGATGTCGGCGGATATCTGCCCGTCGCAGCTGGATTTGCGCTCAAGACGAGCTGTGCAAACGAATCGTCTGGTTCCATGATTGTCGTCAACACATTTAATTATTAAATTAATTATTTTCTCTTGCTGACATCATTGTCGTCTCTTGTTTGTCTCTCCCCCACCAACAACCATCCTCCTCACTCCCCCGAGTCGACAGCCATCTCGACGTCGACCGCCTTCGCGAGACATGTCCGTGAGTGCCTATTTCTCTCCACCTCACTACTGGCCATGTCCTGGCTCTTTATATCTAGTTTTTATGGGCCAGGACGGGCTGGATGTGTTTGAGACGGACTAGATGTGCTGATGCGACTCGCAGGACTCCAACTTTCAACGCTTTGTCGAGGTGGGATGAGGTACGTCGTATGTTCCTGTCCATTTCACGTGCTCATCCATCGCAGTCGTCCTCATCAACGCCGATCCCTATGCTGGCAAAATCGCCGTCATTGCTGAAATTATCGACCACAACCGGGTAACTACTTGTTTTATACTCACCGCGCTAGCTCATGCGTTGCCAGACCATCATCGACGGGCCAACCACTTCCGTTCCCCGTCAAGCCTCCCCCTGTCCCCGACCCCGATCCGCCTGACCAAGCTTCCCCGCGGTGCTGGTTCAGGCGCCATCCGAAAACAGCTCGAAGAAGAGCATACCCTCGCTCGATGGGAGAACTCTGCGTGGGTAAAAAAGCGCGCAGCCATGCAAAAGCGACGGTAGTTGAACGACTTTGCGCGGTTCCAGATCATGTTGGCGAAAAAAGCGAGGAGGGACGTTGTCCGCAAGGCGTTGGCCAAGGCATGACTCATGTAGTACACCATATCAATCATTATCTTTTTCGTTGTTCTCTCGCTTCAGTTTGCCCCCTTCTCGTCCGTCGTACAGCCCGCATTTTGGCACGAACTCTCAAGAATAAAGATCAACGTACTTGGTTTATCGGACGAGTCACTGACACTCGCAGGATCGTATACAGTCGGTCGGTCCATTAAGGATCGCGAAACAGGCCAGGACGTCGCGCTCGGATGCAACCTCTCCATCGGCGCAGACGCGTTCGAAAATCAGCCAGCCATCAGCCCACCCGCTTGGATATCCGCGCGTGGCGTGTTCAAGAACTACGGCATCACCGAAGACTTCAAGGCCACTGACAAGGCCGCTCTCTTCAATGTCGTCGCTGACGAGGTGCGTCCATCGCGTCTCCGTACTTTGTCTACCCACACCTGCACAGATGCGGACCAGCATCGTCGAGCACAAGGACACCTCGAGGCTCAACCAATTCCTCCCCATCACCTTTGCCGATCTCAAGAAATACCAATATTACTACTGGTTCGCGTTTCCCGCGTTTGTCGCCAAGCCCGCTTGGGAGACCGCGAGCGATGGATGGCAGCCTGCAGAGGCGCAGCTCAGCGCAGCCCAGGTAACATCTCAGCCATACGAACGAGCTGATCTGACGTTCGGGCAGCTTACGTCCCTCTTCAACGCACTCCATGCGGGCACGAAACCCTATTTCATCGTCAAACTCACAGGTGATGCAGCAGAGGTACATGCGATCGATCAAGCCGATACGCTCCTCACCAGCAACGATTCCAAATCGGTAGGTGCACGCGCCCCCACTTGCTGATCAGCCCTGCTACAACCCGACTAGATTCTTGGATCTCTGCATCATCTGAGCACCCCGGCTGGCCGCTTCGCAACCTCCTCGCCTATCTCCATACCCTCTATCCATCTCACACCACCTCCCTGCCCGTGCTCTGCTGGCGCGATAACGACACCCCCTCTTCTGGCAAATCGTGGAGATCCCGTTTTGGTATCATGACCCAAGCAGGCAGCAGCGATCCTACCACCAAACCCGCCGCGCTGGGGTGGGAACGTCATCCAACGACGAACAAACTCAGCGCGCGGATGGCCAACTCGGCACCTATGACGGATCCGACGAGGTATTGCGATATCGATGGTATCATCGTGCAGTTCCTCACGTTCGTCCCCAAGCTTGCGGATCAGGCTATCGATCTCAATTTAACTCATGCACTGGCGCACCCTCCCTGCACTCAACCTCGAGAAGGTCGCCTCCACCAAGTATCTACTTCTAGGGGCAGGCACGCTTGGGTGCTACGTCGCCAGCACGCTTATGCTGCGTTTCTCCCAGCAGGCGTATATCCCACTCACGCGTTTGATTCCAGGGCTGGGGCGTCCGCACGATCACCTTTGTCAACTCGTCCCGCATCTCCTTTTCCGAACCCATCCGCCAACCTTGTTCGAGTTTGAAGACTGTCTCAACGGGGGTAAACCCAAGGCGGTTTGTGCAGCCGAGCGACTCAAGAAGATCTTTCCTGGCGTCGTGCGCATGTTCGTTCTGAGTGAAGCGTACGTATCCTGACGCGCGCTCTTTCCACGCAGAACGCGACGGGCTACCAACTCTCGGTACCCATGCCCGGACACCCAATACCCCCTACCATCTGTCGCACAGACGAAATGGGACGTTGAACAATCGGAGACGCCGCTCGACGCGCACCACGTCATGTTTTCACTCATGGATTCGTGCGAGAGTCGGTGGTTACCGACTGTGTTGGGGTCAAGAGCAAGGTAGGTTTTAGTCTGCAGTTTCTTGGCCGAGCTGACACCGTGCCAGATTGTCATGCGGCACAGTGCGCGCGCCTCTGTGTCGAACTCGAATCCCAACGGTGAGCGGCTGGAATGCTCTTACTGGACATCGTCGCGCCCGCGTATGTGTGTCTGGTTTCCTCCTCTTCCATGCTACTTTAGCTCACGCACAGCCACGCGCGCTCGACCAAATGTGTACGGTCACGCGATCCCCGGTCGCGCCGCCGAACTACTCGCCTCGCTCTTTCAACATCGTGCGTATGTCTCCCCTACCACCGTTCTCCCGCACTGACCACGCAGCGTACACGCCTCTCCGCCCCCGCCACAATATCAGAGTCAATTCGACCCGTCGTCCACCGACCCGACCATGAACAGCGTTTTCGGCCTCGTCCCACGCCAGCTACGCGGCTTCCTCGCGCAGTTCCGGACGCTCCTCATCATAGGCGCAGCATATGACTGGTGCACGGGGCGCTGCGTTGGATTAGTTGTATCAGGAGGGGGCGTTGGAGAGCGTGGAGTGGGAGGAGGAGGCGTAGTGTGGATGGGTGTTTTATACTGTACAAACGTGAACCTTCGGACATGATTTCGATGAAGTGGAAACAAACACGTCGAATGCTCAGGAGAGACCGTCACGGTCTGGATACTCCGGCACGGCATGCTCGCGCACGATCACAATACATGGTCACGTGGGAATATCGATCGATTGACAGGACACAGAGCGCTGGAACGATCTCGTGCCGCATCTGAGGCACTGCCGGCAACTTGAACTTGAACTTACAAGTCTCTGATCCGGCATGAGTTGTTGAATGGAGTTACGATCACACGGTGAGAACGATACTACTTAGTGTGTGCCGTTGCCTTGGCGGCAAATTGACCTTCAGGACAAAAGGCTGCGATGGGGGTTGCATGGGATGATCATCGGTGAGTCTCAGTCTTTATGAACATCAGGGATACGAGTATATTCTTTGCAACAGGCGTCATGCCACCGACTCCTGCTTGCCGTCGTGCTCTGGAAATGGTTATAGATGCACTGAAGAAGGATGGCCATGAGGTTGTACAGTATTCCACCTCATGCTGTGCGTATACTGTGCTGACTATTGAGGGCTTCAGCATTGGGTTACAATTGGTTTTCTCTGATGCAGGTGAGCGGCGAGTCAACATTCAGTTCGCATACTCAGTGATTGCATAACAAGGTGCCGCGTATTTCAAACCGTTGCGTAAAGATGAAAATTGGACCCCGTTTATGAGTGGCTCCAAGTCCCTCTTGGAGATGCCGTTGTTCATCAAGAGGTTCCTCGCCATGATCACTCGCAGCCTTGCAGGAGACGAGGTCTTTGCCTTATTAATCGAGTCGTTGCACTTGAAGACAGCTGCCGAAGAACGTGCGCTCGTCATTGCACAATGCCTGGGAGGCGGAAGGCTTGGACTTTGTCCTCACTGTGGCTCACCCCTTACCGGCTATACCGACAGGGACAATGGAAAAGGTCACGTTGCTCTCTGCGGCGTCAGGCATGATATGTAACGTCGTGCGTGCTATCGACACCTTCGCTTATACCGCCTTGTATGCGACTCACCCTGTGTGGCAGCTCGACTACGTTGCCGGGGTTCCGGTGGCGTTCGTAAACAAAGAATCGGACGCGCTCCCGAGAGACTTTCACCAAAGCGAGAAATTCAAACGGATGGGTACTGCTGGCAAAGGCGCATACTTTGTCTATGGTGCGGAAGCGATACATGGGTTGACGGTCAGCGTTCAGGTGACAGCCGACCGCGTCTTTGTTCGCTTGAAGAGGGGCTCAGCGCTCTGTGTTGTGCCACTAAATGTTTGTATCGTATGCTACAGACTTGAAAGTGGACCGATAGTTGCACCGGATGAGTTTGGTCGGTCAATCGGCGTTGAGTGCAGACAACGACGTCAGTTTGAAAGGAGCGTTTGAGTTTCAACGAGGTGGCACCGGGCCGGAGGCGGGCCAACTTCACACAAACTTGAACAGCGACTCAGTGGCACTGATCGGGATTGTACACCTCTTCTGTGACAGTCAGATTAAATTAGATTAGCAGTTATACGTAGGTGATACAATCAATTCGCGACCAGTCACATGTCACACCCCAAGTGTACCGTTCCGTCACTTCCGATCGTGTCCCAAGACAGGATATCCAAATGTTCCGCTAACCACACTACCTGTTCCGTGTCAATGGAAGGACCCCTCCCATGAACATGCAACTCGACTAGTGCCTCGCACGGCTCCTCGACAAGATCATGTGTGACGTACACATCGATCACCGATTGGAGCTCTCGGTACCTTACACATTAACCCTCCTACAACTAGCATCCTTGCAATCCACGATGCGCAGACGACGAAGCTTGGGTGGCGTCTCTTTTGCTGGGACCGTCCTCAGGCACGAGGCAGATACCCCAGGACAGCTGATCAACGACAGGCTTTCCCCGTTCCAGAAACAACCAACTGTTGTATGGCAGAGGGACTAGCGTCCACGCGGACAGCCAAGTTCTCGTTGGGTTTGGCAGGAGCGACGATCGTCGAGAGAGGAGTTCAGTCCAGTCCAGCCTGGTCGAGAGCACCACGAGTTGCTCGTGTGATGAGGCGCGATAACAAATTGCTGCCGAGAAGCGCGTGAGTTGCGGTCGCTGGGGACTGCCAAGGTTATTGCCACCTCACGTCCGACTCGGAGTCATTTGTATTTTGTACCCGCTCGAAGCGTCGTTTGCGTCAGCAATCTCGGCATCCGTGTATCAACAGGCTGGCTGGTAGTGGCACCGGAACGGTCCGGGAACGGGAGGGATAGTCGATAAGCGGCTTGTTGACAGTTCATGGTCGAGAAGTGGGTCAACCATGATGCTTCACCATGTTGATTCATTAGCAGCCTGAGTGGCACGGCGTAGCCAGCGCTGTGCTTTGTCCAAGACTTTGACTCCGACATACTTTGTAGGTTCACTCACGATCCGAGCGATCTGCAACATCACTGGCATACTAGATGAGATCTGAAGGCATTAGTGCGTGGGTCAGGCAACAACCACCGTCCGTCGTGACTATCCTTAAGCATTCAGTGATGGGCACGGAAGTGCGCGAGGACCTCGTATCAACGATCCCAACGCAAGCACGCCGCATAGCCGGAGGATCTTTTTGCGTAGGATAGTGGCGAGATAAGATAATGGTGTAGAGATCCTCTGACATTACGTCGAAACGCTATAGCTACGACCGAGTTGGGGGTCCATTTCAAGTTAGATATGTAGCGCGAATTAATGAGCATGAATTCCCGGCGTCATATCAAACGAAAACCAGAACCCGGTGCAGCTTGATGTCTGCGCAAAGACTCGGACTCCGAAGCTACACTTTATGTTTGACAGGACATGTTGAAGATCTCACTTCGCCAGTCAGGGATCTTCTCTACTACCCGACACCAGCAAATTGGCGCCACAAGAACCGGGCACTATTAATAGGCTCGCCGAGAGCGGGCCTACATGAGTACTTCCTTGACGGCTGCTCTTTTCCGCGACACTGTATCCGAGAACACATACGTGAGCCCACACAATATGGTTGTAGTATGTAGGCAGCTGTGACGATTGGCCATCGTCCCTAGCGGCCGCTACTACAAAGCCGCGCCAACCAAAGGGTCCGGAAATCCGGAAATCTGGGTTAGGTATGTGAACATTCCAGCTGCTGTACGGTAAGGAACACTTTGTGGCGTTACCGCTTATGCTCTTTCGTAGTAGGTCTGTCCGGGTCCTATAAAAAGTTTTTTCTCGCAAAATGGTCTCTGATTCAGTGGTCATGAGTCAGAGACCATTGTTTGGTTTGCAGATCCGGGCCGGGCCAGCCTTCTTGGCTGTATGTATGTACATACTTTGCAGTAGTCTAAAGTTCGTTCAGAAAAATATAAATTGAATTCAGGTTCATATATCTCGCGCGAGGTTCGGCAGATTTCCTATGTAGCCAAGCCAAACTTGGTGACCCTAAGTTGGCTTGTTGCCCTTGTCGTTGCTTCTCGCGTTCATCAGAGCAACGTCGGCGACGGTGAGGATCACCATGCCCTTCGAGCGATATCTCTGTCTCGATGACTACGCTGTTAACAGCAACAGCAGCCTCAGCTACTACTACCAGGGCTACAGACATGCCTGTGACGATGCCGACCACCATTCTACTCAAGGCCAACACTCGTACCTACTGGACGCAACCCGCTACCATCACCCGCACGCAGTCCAATTCAAGATCCCCCCAGTTCATGCTCAATAGTCCACCCACTCACCCTTGCGCCGTGGTGGTGCTGAGGCACTCCCAGCGGGCCTGCTAGGTTGCGCCCCAGATTCGTTAGCTTCCTCCTGGTTCGCCAACAACGGGTTTGCACCGTGCGTCCCACACTTGCTGTGCTGCTTCTTGTTCTTATCTTCCTTCAAGCTTCCAGTCCTCTCTGATCTCACGACAGATTAGTTCAGACGCGACACCTGATCGCATCAGTACCCCTCCTCACCCCACTTTCCAGATTTCTCGCAACGCCTACCGCCGAGTTTGCCTCTTCGTCTCACTACGGGTGTGGATCCGAGGCAGCGTCCTCTCCCAGAATCGTCACCCTCGCATGAGGTCTCCGCGCGCGATATTCCCGATCTCACCTCCTCTCCTTCCTCGGGTTCATCCAATCCTACTTCTTACTCTCCCTCTAATGTCCTCGAACCAGCCCTCACTCCCTCTCTTTCCGCAAATCTGCCGTCCCCGATGGGCCTCCCAGTATATTCGGCTTCTAGCTTCGGCGTCCTTTCCATCCTCTCACGGGTAGTGAACCGACCCAATCCCACCGTGCCACTCGGTCCCGTGGATATGTCCTGCTCGTTCGTCATTGTGGAGTGACACGCTATGACTGCCCCATTGTCTATGCATCTCCCACGTTCTGCCGGTTGACGTAACTGCCGCTCCTTGCAGTCTCCTATCGGCGACGTCGCAAAAGGTGAACCACGTCGCTTTGTCTCCCTAGAGGTCGTTTCCCACATTTGCAGGTTACTTTCGTCCAACAAGGAGTGTCAAACGTCCCTTGTCAATTATAGAAAGGGTGGGCAGGCCTTCATCAATCTCGTCACCGTCATCTCTCTTCGTGGCGGCGTACATAATACGTCAGAAGCAGCTGATGAAGTCGCCTACCATATCGGATTTCAAGTGGCCTCGACAGAGCAACCAACTCGGATACTCGATAGGCTTCGTGACGGCAGTTATCAATAGCTCGTGGGGATGATGGGTAACGTTTCCAGCGACGGTCGACCTGACATCGATCATGGTCTGGGTCAGCTGGCCCAAGCTCAGAGCATGACGAACACAGGTTTCGAGGGTGGAAGAAATGGGCAAACGATGAGCATTGAGGTGTCCAAGGAGCTAAGAAATCTTATCGCCGATACCACCTTTATGGACTCTGTATCCATTTCGACAGCAGTAACAACACCACAAGAGGATCGATTCCCGTCTCGTTATCCCCTTCCCTCTTGCTTGAATTTCTTGCTTGTGTTATCGCTCAAGGTGCCTTCCCTTATGTAGCGCCTTCCGTTCGGCTCGTCCTCGGCTATGGCTACGGAGCTTGTAGGTAGGAGATTTGTCATCCTGCCGATTTAGCGGCTATGCTCGCACATGATCACAGGACATTTATGTCAGAGACCAAAGAGGCAAGAGATCAAAGTTCGCGTTCACACGATTCATCCCGATCATTTACGCTGACCGCCGGTGCCTGGGGGGTACAGCATTAGATAAATTAGATTAGATAGAATTAGATGTAGCAGGTGAGTGGTGACTCCGGGTATCTTCTGTATACGAGCTGCCTATATGAACGTTAACCCGCACTGCCATCCCGATAGGCATGCCTGATATTTCATTCGACGGTGACATCAGTGGCGAAATACGTACCCTCATACTGAATCAGCTTGGACAACAGCTGTAGGCGACACGTCACGCAGTTGCAGCGTGTGAGCGATGACAGGGGACACGGTGCAATAATATATAGACATGTCGAAGCGACCGAGCACGGGGAGACCGCTGAACGTTGAGGTGCATACATTGGTCTGTTGCCCAATGCGATGAGCCCGACAAAGCAAACGAGCAAACTAAATAATCGTAGCGGCGCCTAGGCGCCAGTCCCCGACTCCGGTACTATTGGTCAAGCTTGTCCAGGGCTTCTAACTATATAACTGGGCAAATTTCTTATGACCTGCGTGTGAACATTGAACTCGTATATACTACATACACCAAATTCTGATATATGGCCCGGTATTCCAGATAAAATCCTTCAATGTAGTTGAATGATTCAGTGGGTTCGAAG
The DNA here is from genome assembly GCA_038091235.1 of Tylopilus rubrobrunneus. Classification (NCBI taxonomy): domain Eukaryota; kingdom Fungi; phylum Basidiomycota; class Agaricomycetes; order Boletales; family Boletaceae; genus Tylopilus; species Tylopilus rubrobrunneus. The sequence goes on along the minus strand of JBBPOC010000183.1, from coordinate 14,567 downwards.
AGCGTATATGTACAAAGTTCATTCTACGAGTCCTTGTTTACCACCAGGCAAACTTTAAGCATACAGCTCATTATAGCTACTTACATAAGAATTTCGCAGGTGCCTGGCCGTTTGCTACCGACAAAACCCTCCCCCACTATCGTGGGAGTCGGGACAAACTCAAGAACGTCCCATATGAAACCCTTTACTACCGTATTGGGAATTATACGAACCGTTATGTAATTGACCCATCATGCCTCAGCACGGTATCACTGTCCCTTTGCATCCTCCTACGTTTCAACGTTCCTCCACGTCCTTATCAACACCTTCGATGAGTTTCGAGGCACCTCTCGGGCCTGCACTCGAATTCTATGGTTCATCCTCAACTTCCAGCTTACCTCCACCCGCTCTACTAGTCCAACCGATTGCCTCGTCTTCACATGGATCGCAAAACGACGCTAATATCGTGAACGATGGCTTCAATGCCAGCGTCCACTCAGCCGGAGAAGAAAGTGCTGGCGAATCCTCGGTGCGCTTTACTCAGTATGCATGTATCCTGATCGTTACCAGAATACGTTTACAGTCTCTAAACTACATGTCTGACCCCTCCGCGGCATATTTACACTTGGAAGTCGCACGCGCGAGGCGAGAGGTCCTGCGAGCACAGATGCGCCTCGCGAGTTGTGAGGCTGTGGAGCACGCGTCTCGCACTCGGCTCAATCGCATGAAATTTGAGCACTTCAAAAAAGCTCTTGAGCTGGCCAACACAACCGTCGGGCAGTGGTGCGACGCTATTCGCCGCTCTGGTCGCCCTCTTTATTCGCTGCCACATGTCGTATCACGACACTTAAGCTCACCACACCGTAACCGTGGTACCCGTGAGCCATTTGCTTTCTTCATCGCAATATATTTACTGATTACGAGAGGAAGGTTCGAGAGGACGTGCTGCGGCAGGTGACGAAGAATTTTTTGTAGATCTGTAGTAGGCGTAAAATACATTGTGTGCGTAGACTGCCCGCCATTGGATCAAACCAGGTTATTACTTTTCGCGTCACGTGGTCACGTGATGTTCGTAGAACGTTTTGTTGAACCCGAGGGATGAACTGGTCGGAGTCGGAGTTCGCCCGAAAGCTAGTATACAGTAGTTACACAAGGAGAGCTACTCCTGTATACCCCTAACCTTGACCCCAGTGTACACTTTTCGTTGGGCCCGCCGCTTTGCCGACTCGGGCGAAGTTTGAATACAGTCGATAAGTAGGTTACCATCCAGATTCTACCCTTCGAGCGGGGATCAGAATTTCCATTTGGGTTTCTTATGTAAGCACCACAAAGCGCATATGACCCTCGGCCCATGTATCTAGTCCAAGTCTCCAACCTATACTCATACTAACAGTTTCAACAAGCATGGAAGCTCGCCGAAAGCTGGAAATGAACTGTTGGCTCTACGGTGAAGAGGCTGGCCGGATTTTCAAGATCACTATTCAAAGGAAAGACTCCAATATCGTAGCAGACCTCAAAGTCGCTATAAAGGACGAGAGATCCGCCAGGCTACGCGACGTGGATGCGAGCGATCTCGATATCTACTATATTCCCTCCCCCGATGACGAACATCTCAAAGAAACGCTCGCAAAGTGGACGCTCATCGGCGGTGAATGTCTCTCCCCGTCAACCAAATTATCCAGGTGTTTCCCCTCTGATAGCGAGTGCCTCATCATCGTCAAGGCACCCCCCCACGGTGCGCGGTAATCATTGTACCCTGTTTCCTTTCTAACGACAAACTTCATTCAGGCCCAGCTGAGCCCTCTGGCCCCGTCCCATACAGAACTCTTAGTTGCTGGGTGCGTGGTCAGGAGAGCAGCCGCATCTTTCTCGTCAACATTCCGCGAGATGCGACCGTAGACGCCCTCAGAAAAGCCATCAAGGACGAGAAACAAGTCGACTTCCGTGGTATAGACGCGAACACTCTCAAGCTCTACGTGACTCCGTATCCCGGCGATGAGAACGCCGAAGATACTCTCGCTCGTTGGAGCCCCGAGGGCCAATCCTATCTCAACGCCAGAAAGAAAGTTAACTTTTCGGATAAACTTATCGTTGTCTGTCCCCCCATTCTCGGTACGGTTGTTCTCTTGTCACTCTCACGAAGGACCTGACGCACGCACAGCTGGACAACCCACGGTCGACCTTGGCACCAAATTCACTTGCTGGGTTCACGGCGAAGCGACCAACGTACTATTTTCTGTTCGGGTTTCGATGAACGATACCGTGGAAGAGGTGCAAAAAGCTGTCAAGGAGGAGCGACCGGACATATTCGATAGCATCCCTGCGGCGAAAATCAAACTTTTCCGGGCCCGTAATCTGAATGTCGAAGAACTTGAAGAATTCGCGGAAGGGATCGCATCCGAAAAAGTACTGCTTGCCGTCCAGAAGTTGTCCGATACTTTCTCTCAGCATCTTGAAGGCCGCATACATGTCATAGTTGGCGATCCTTCTCGTGGTACGTCTACGTCTCGCTATCGTTCTCGGTAGTCTAACACCATCAAAGATGGCCGAACAACGTCGGGAGAGGTAGAAGAAGAGAGGGATGTCCTCGCTGCGCTTGCTCAAAGTGAGCGCATTGTCATCTTGCTTTTGACGGGTTAACCATTGATCGCTATCCTTTCACTAGCATTCCGACGGACCACGAGGATCTCGAAGAGCCTCACTCCTTCCAAGGTCGCAAAGTCGAACGAGTACGCTAAAATCCAAGCCGGCTCTCGGCGTGTATTAGATTGTCGTTTTTCTGCGGACGAGCCGGTCGATACGGTGGCGCCTCCAATTCAGCTGTTCAACCCGGCGTTTGCTTTTTTCTCTAGCAAGGCGTTCGATCCTACCTATATCGTACCCGCTGACTTCCACCGCGAAATACGCCAACTCATGACTGAGTTTGCTCCGATCTATGGAAAAGAGAAAACCCGCCGAGAGAAAATCAGACCCTTTGTGTCGAAGGCCACTCAGAGGGTTCTCAGTTCCATTGTGAACTCCGACAAAACATCACCCGATTTCGTAGTGCAGGGTTCAAACAACGTGTTACCGACATACTTGGTCGTCGTAGAGGAGAAGAATGAGTTTGGCGATGGAGGGTCAGACCCATCGGTTCAAGCTGGCTTCTCCTATCTGCGTTTGATCTCTCAACCTGAGGTATGCTTCCCTGGCATTGTTTTCTCCCATTTTGGCTAAAGCCTTCTTCACGTAGAATAAAGAATCCTGTCGAAGATCGTGTTGCCCCGCGTTCATCATCGCCCATGCTGGGCCATGGCTCTCGATCATGGGTGGTATCGTCGTCGATCGTTGTATCGTTCAGCGACTCACGGACTACGTGTGGGTTCCCCTCCACTCTACCCATGATGACACCCAGTCCCTTCGGATTGCACGCATTCTCTTCGCTCTGAGACAATCCATTACGCTCTTAGACTTGTGGTACCAGCAGCTCGATACTGCAGTTGCACCCTATGACTGCACGCCCGTTTTCCACCCTCGGTTTTGGCCCTCCCCCACTGCGTATACGGAGCGTAGCACCAACACCCACGTGGAGTTTACCTATCAGAGACCGCTGGAAAATGACATCGCCTGTGTCACATATCTTGCCAAGACCCACGAAGATAACCCAAAGGACGTCGTTGTCAAGTTCGTTACTTCGTATGGCGCCGAAGCACACGAACATATGGCGATGAAGGGCTTTGCACCGCGAATTTTATACCACGGAGAAATAAATGTGTCCCCCGACATGCCGTCGTATGGGCATCTCCGCATGGTCGTGATGGAATACGTGAAAGGATGGACATTACACGATGCTGTAAAACTCCCCAGCGAGAGGATTCCCTCAAGCTTCGAATCTGACCTCCATCGAGCGTTCAGACATCTTCACGACGGAGGCTATGTGTTTGGTGACCTTCGGATGCCAAACATTATGGTCCGAGTCTTGCCCGAGGGAACACCCGAGTCGACGGTACAGCTGATCGACTTTGACTGGGCCGGAAAGGAAGGCGAAGCAAAGTACCCGATTTCGATCAATTCAAGCACCATCGCCTGGCCGCAAGGGGTAGAGGAGCTGGCGTGTATTGAGAGGAGGCACGATGAAGTCATGTTGAAGTCGTTGTTGCTTGACGTCCCTAACGTAGTAGCTACTCGGGCTGATGTGACGGTCGATGAATGAAGCTGCAGAGTGGCGAAGCTTCAAGTCGAGCGCTTCAGCGTCCATCGTTAGCGAGGAATTTTTTGTTTGGCTTATGAAATCATAGCACTTTGTTTCAATATTAATGTCATGATCCTTCCGATTTATATTAGGTTCAGTGATATTCTATCTCTCTCATTGATCGCTCATCTACACCTGCACACAATCACTCGGTCGCCTACTCTCTCATTCCGTCCCACCACACTGCGTCTTCTTTGATACCGCACGCACAAGAGAGGGAGATCGAAAAGTTACAGCCTGGGGAGCAGCTCGAACACGTGAACGTCAGGCTCCCAGGTCGTGTATGGATGTTCAACATCTTCTGTGAGTTTTTCGATTCTGGTGAGGACCAACTATAGTGAGTCGTATCGCTTCTGTGTTTACCATCATGGTTTATCAATGCGCACTTGTAGCCCCTACCTGGAAACCCTCTGTGACAATCTTTGTGACGACCTCCGGCCTCGTATTCTTCACGAGACTCGGCTTACGCTTTGCGGAGTTTGTGCTGTCCTTCAGGCTCTCCTCGTGCTCGACGTCGTCGAGCTCCCTGACGGTGACAAGCCTCCAGGTGAGCTTAGCGTGGACCTCGACCATCGGAAGCCGGGAGACCTTGGGAGACTTTATATAAGGCGCTTTATACGATTGGTCCTCCAAGATGCGCAGACAAGACTGTTCTTCAAGGTTCAATGCTTAATCGGAAGATCTAGCATACCAGATATACTCGTCGGTGTGTTGTTCGGGTCACGTCGTTTCCGCGGATTAGTGAACGCTCATGAACGATGAAAGCTGTCAGAAAACCCACCTCTCAGTTTGACGTCAAGGAGAAGAAAAGTGCTAGTCGGTTGTTCCAACCCTCGTCCGTGGATAAGCACAAGACGTGGTATCTGACCCGACGCTTGCAAAAAACTGGTTGGGTGATCCAGTTCCCCTAGTTGACATTCGCCGAACAGCGAGCGAGGGGCGCGCAAAACCAAGTTAGCAGTCGAGGAGTATATGATTTTGGAGACCCTTGGCCGCCTATGTGCTAAACATGCTTCATCAACTGGTCACCTGAACCGAGGCGATACCAACACAAGCGGCCTCGGTCGGGCGAGTGTAGACTCAGACTATACTCCCGAGCGCTCTTCACATCTTTCGAGCAACACCACCTCCACCACGCACCCTACTTCTTCCATCACTTCATCGCCCGGTTCCACTAAGCGGTACAGCAACAATCTCTCACCATGGGGACGTCTTCGAGATTACGGGTATTTTCGCGCAATTTCGCAGAGGGCTCACCGGAGTCTGCGCTGGCGCGGGTCATTCGAAGAAGAAGTTGATGATGAGATTGTTATGCCAAGAACTACACACTCGGTTCCTTGATCCAACGATGCTGATCGTTCACCACGCGTTGACGGAGGATTGGGTCCCTCGGTAAGACATGGTATTTTCGCCCGCTGACATACTTCGTGACCCGCCAATCAGCCCATCCACCATGAATCATCTTCCGACTATGCAGCAGACACTGCGATCTCACCGGAGGGGCTAGTCACCATAGATGCTGACACCCCGCGGTTATCACCCACTCCCTACGGTCGCCCTGGTTCTCACCAACTCCCCGTTTACGAGGATATATACCCGGGATGCGCCGACCCATGACGCCGCGCGAGTCCACCTTCGAGACTAACGACATCCGTTCTCATTCTGCCACGGCACGCGCTTTGTTGTCCACTCCATCGACCAACGGGTAGTCTTCCATCCATCCAGTCTACTCAGACGGGGTTCCGACGCTTCTCGGAGTACCCCACGCCCCACTTCACCTCAAGCGCAATCCCTCTCCAACTACACTTATAATCTCTTTATCTCCCATCGTGAATTCTTCTCGCTCTTCGCTGGAATCAACAGTGTCAAGTTACCATTCCTGGGAACCTACTCAGAAAATCGGTTGTGCTCTTGATATCTTCAACGGTTCTGCCGGCCAAACACCACCCACGTGGTATGGCCTCGACAAGTCAGATTCCCTAATGCCCGGTAGCTCTCATGATTGCGATTTTAAGGCGCTACGCGGGACTCACCAAATCTAACTTCGTCGCAATACAAGATAGGCTTGTTGGAGCTGCACTCCATAAAGCCACCCTTCCTGATACTCGTGAGAGGTCGAATTCGTTGCGCAGGCGGCGATCCTCGTTCTCTCAGTCAAATCACTCGACCAACGGTCGGGTACGTTCTTTTGTGTTACACCATGACATGCGCTGATATGCTTTGTGCTGCTGTTCGGCATATAGCAGCGGTGTTGCCGTGGAGTGGAACAACGCAGAATTGGCTGTATATCTTTGGAGAAATCAGCAAAAGTGTGTATCATTAGTCGTCTACTGCCGCCACGCTCACGTTTCCTTAGCTGGTGGTAAAGGTCGCTCGGCGTTTTGCTTAACGCCCGCGATCCCAAGAGAGAAGTCGACTATTCTGACCCCCCGGAAGCCTTGATCAGTACCCGGTGAGTGGTGCAAGACCTTTTTCATCCCGCTGCTCAATTCTTGCAAAGGGGACTTCATAATACGGATGAGTCCGTTCGGTCACGAGTGTTCTATCTTTATCCGAGAAGGCAGAGATGAAATCTCCCCCGATCTTACAATCAGCTTGCTCGGAAATATCTTCTGGTCATCCATATCGAAGTTCCCAAGATTGTAAGTCCAGAGGATGATCCACTCACAGAGGCCATCAAAGAATCCAGGACTATTTGATTCGTAACTGTATATATCCGAGACCGTCGATGTTTTCCTCTCTTTGCTCTCCAAAGCACCAGAGCAGCAAGCTAGTTTACCTCTGTCAATTGTCATCCCTTTGTTGGAAGACTTGCCGACCAACATATCGGTGGCCAAGGGGGATACAGGTGTGATACCCATTTTGCGCATTCATCACACCATCATGGCGCTCGGCGATATCGCAAAGGGTTTCCCAGATTACCCACCCCCTATTCCCGGAGGATATACTTTTGCTCCCCTGGAGGTATTCTGGCAAGTTGCACAGGGCATTCTCCTTTCGCTGGAGGCTTTGAACACAGTCGAGTGCGTGCGAGACGCGGTAAACAAATTTCCAACTCTTCGGTGACTTCGCTGGCTGATAATTCAAAGACCAGGCACGCATTTGCTCGAATCATCGCCACCACTGGGTCCAATGCAACGCATCTGATCCCTCCATTGATGGCTAACCTTCTTATCCATTTCGAGCCGTCGGAACTGGTTGAATTTCGGATAAGGTGAGTGTATACTATCACACGGGTGTCTGATTTCTGAATCGTTCGCGACACAGAAAGGCGTGTTCGATGTTTTGGACGAACTTCTGGGTCCACTGAATGCTCACCCAGCTCCTGTCCCAACCGGTCTCTGGAACTGATGGCAGCGTCGCCCATGTAGACACGAAGCGCCCGCATCCAGCGCTCCTCACCAGCGTGATGTAGTCGTTTCTGAGCGTAAGAATGTTTATGTCCTCCCGTTTTGATATGTCTGACTCGTTTGGGTAGGGAAAAAAATGCGTTGGGGTCCCTCCTTGAAACTGTCTGTCAGTTCGCTCAAGATACTTCTGATCCGCACAGCCAAAAGGCTGCATTCTCTTTCTTTCGACGCTGCGTACAAGTCTGGTGTAGTTTACAACCATCTCCGACTGGTGCGAATGCTCCGAGATCACACACTCTGCCTGGATTCGAGTGCTTCTTTTACGAACACTTGGTCCCCACGGCGTTTGCGGTATTGTCTTCACCTCAATCCAATCCCCAGGACGGAAAAATGCTCATGGTAAGCCAATTAACCTCGTGCGTAGCATAGGCACTGACCTGCTGGAAATAGCTAATTTCCTGCAGGTGGTTTGCAAAATTAGGCACAGAAGCCCGCGACCTTTTTGTGAGCGTGTTTCTACCATCGCAAAATTACCCGCCAGACATGGCGCTGGAGTTCACTGGAAAGCTGCGGGATTTGGATAACAAAGCGTTCCGAAAGTACTTTTCCGAGTTCGTGAAGGCATCGCGTTCTCACGTGTTAGTACGTAGCAGGAAAGGTCGAGTCTTTTTTGGCAAAGGCTTTGGAATCTAACAAGTGTAAACAAATGATCCCTACATATCTGAGGAATCGCTGCAAGTGAGTTTCGTGACTCGCTTTTGTGTCTGCGGTCTGATGTCTTGCGCGTAAAGCTCTCCGTGCCAAGCCTAAAATCGTGGGTGACCACCTCTGCCTCATTAATGGACCGCACCTGACCTTCCTGCCTAACCAAGAAAGGACCATGAAACTTGAACTACTCCGGATCACCAACGAGAATTCCGAACTGATAAGTCCCAGCACGAAGCAGAATTATCTGCCGAGGAAACATGGCATCGTCTATCAAAGAACATACGCGAGATCCATAGCCACAGTGCATCCAAACTCTCCTTCGAGGAAAACTACCGGTGTGCGTACAACATGGTCCTCTACAAGAGTGGTTTCATGCTGCCAGTGTATAAGGGCGTATGCCGGCTTGTGACGGAGAACGTCGAAAGACTCGCACAGGAGGAGATCATACCCATGTTCCCCAGCGGTGGCAGTACCGATCCAATGCAGCAGGGCCAAGAAGCGGAGCTTCTACTGCGTGCGCTGAGACGGGTGTGGGATGACCACACTGGCAACATCTCGAAGCTACGGGACTTTCTCAAGTACATGGTAACGTTCGCTCTTCGCGACCCCGTGGACGAATGACTCACGCCTGCCCAGGACCGCGTGTATACGAAATCGAACGACGTGCCCGACATATGGGACGCGGGTCTGGAGCTGTTCTTGGGGTGCATCATCCGTCCTCCGATACAGGATCATCTCGTCTCGGCCGTGCTGGCGCTGATTCAGATCGAGCGCGATGGCTATGTGACCAGTCGCTCATTCGTTGTCGCAGATTTCGCATCCTCTGCGTTGGCCGTGTCAGTCGTATCCCTGGGCGCGCCGCTCGTCCCTTTCTGACGAACCCTCGCAGGCGGGCGTTGGAAAGTCCTCCTTGATCAGTCGGATGTTTAGGATGTCAGAGGCAGTAAGTCATGGCATCCATCCATCTCACCTTGGGACTAACTGACATCGCACATATACCCTGAGAAGCCCCCATCGACCAGGAATTCGTGTCCGACGAGAACAAATACTTTGTCCTGCACGACTCGAACGGGTTCGAGCCCGGAAACCGAGTGAATATACCAATGAAGATTGAAGCATGCGTGGAGTAAGCATCGCACCTTTGTTCGGTTCAATCGCAATCATCTAATTCCGTGCAGAAAAGGGGTCAATTGTACCGGTTGTCAAAGAGTGCGTGGACGTGCTTCTCCAGCTCGTGGTAGACCATGAAGCACGGCCATCCTCGCATCTAGCGAGACGTTGTCACCAGGGGTGCTTCCACAGCGATCGCAATCCATGCGAACTCCTCGATCAGCGCTGGTCGACCGGACTGAGCTCGTAAGAGAAGCTCAGTGCAGAGCAGATGCAGCTACTGCCGCCCTCATGAACTTGAAGTTACCTGGCAGAAAATTCGCCGATGTGAGTGCGTCGACTTCATCTGTATCTCGCAAGAAATTTGACCCAAGCCAGATATCCGAACCTCGGTTACTGTCCGCTCCCACCAGTGTCGAGACAATCCCACTACCTATTCCAGCCTCACCTCTCAGCTACCCCTCACCCTTCGCGTAAAACAAACCGTCACAAGCAGCGAAGAAGTTATCCTCGCGCGTGCTCATACGGTCACCTTGCATGACATGGACGACGTTGCGCCTCACATCGCTGCACCACCGTGAGACCTGCCTGTCCGATCAGTTGGCTATGCCACGACGACTGTGCGCCATCCTCGCGCGCGTTCCATCATTCCTGCTCATCCCACCACCTACATCGTCGACCCAACACCGTCAACGAGGACGAGAACGACGAGAACTGCACCTCGTGCCCGCTCCATCACCGCTCCCGGGCCACCTGCCTGTCCCACCACCTGGCGATTCCCCTACGGCCTGTATATTGGCCCCGAGATCCCCGTTCTCGGATCTATAACTTTGCGCCGTGGCTAGAATCCATACGCGCAGTCACGAATTTCGCTTTCGATCGGGTCACTGGCTTTGTAAGGGGTTTGATGGACAACGTACGTGATATTCGTTAGGTCCGCCTCTTACTTATTCCACTCATATCTTGGAACTTACCTGTCTGCGCGTTATTTAGGGCCTTTGGAAGGTCGCGAAACAGCTCAAACGTCCATTCGCAGGATCCACATCTTCGTTGACGGGTCTCTTGAGCTATTGCTATTTTTGATCTCTGGAGATAAGGAGGTGGATGCAAGCTCATCGAGTCGTGGCTTTCTTCACCAGGTGAGCGAATACTTTTAGACTTTCTGACAAGCAATGATCATACTCCCGTCCATTGACTATGAATCCAAACTGACGACCATTTATCAGCCGGCGGATTTTACCCCCCGGACAACCCATGCCCATGACAGCGGTGGTGCCGAACTACAAGGGGTCTGGTTGATTGACTCTGATAAGACGGAAGAGTTTGCAGAGAAGAATGTGTTGACGTGGATGGTAGGCGCTGTTTCTTTCATATCTTGGTATAAGCTTTCGTTGAGATACCGCCATTTAGGGAACGATGCTGGAGAAATTTTTGACTGTTGCCGAGGGTGATTTTAAAAAGCTATTGTGATCTACTCCTGCTGTCGAGGAACACTGATACGAGGAGAGAAGCGCATCGGTACGCAATGGTGAGTGGCGCTTTTTAGCCTTTATTTTATTCTTATCCCGTGCCTTCATTGTATAATGTAGTCGGACCGATTGTCGTGCGTTCTCAACTTGATTGTGTTGATCCGCAACTACATGGAACTGGTGTCTTTGACGTCAAGATGCATGCTCCGGTACCTATACGCTCGGATATTCAATTCTGAGGTGGCTTATGGACGCCCTCTTGCGAATGATATGATTGATGGTTTGGCACTGACAGGAAAACTCTGGATATTTGATCAAGACACTGACGGGCCCTCTGGAGAGTTTCGAAAAGGAATACTACGATCTCATTCGAAGTGCTTTTCTGAAATACAGGTGAATCTATTTATCCTGTCGTTCATCAGTAGTTTATATCTTTCTCTTTGACTAGTTTTCAAGCTCGCACCGGTAACATGGATGGTGTTCTCGTCGCATACCACAATACAGTATGGACCTTTGGCTTCCAATACGTATCACTCGAGGAGATGGAGGAGAGAACACATGGTACGGGGAATGGCGCAAGAGTGTGTGTCGTTGCTGGAGAGAGTATTGAGTAACATCGTGTTTGTCTATGGTGAACGGGTAAGCCTGCCTAGTTGTTGCCTCTACCGTTCCCTCGAAAGGATTGTCGCCACCTAGCAGGACAAAACGTCTATAGAATGGGACGATCAAGTCGAAGGGAAACCGTGTCCAATAACGGAGCTAGATGTTTGTGTGGCAAGTTACTTGGATAACAGGTGCGAAGGTAGTTGTAGACGGACGTGATTGTGGGTGAAATTCTGGGTCCACTTTGCGCGTCCTGCTCACTCCAGATTATCGTATTGGCAGAGGCATTCCAGTGGACTCTGACTGAATCTCCCCTTGACGGCGCAGAGATTCGTCAGCGACTTGACAATGCGCGAGAACGACAGTTCAGAGCGCTCAACTTCCCTGCTGGTGTCAAGACGATCGAGGAGATGGAAAAGATGTGGGCAAAGATCGACTTCGGCGGCAAGCAGAGTGCGCACGAGGTGATTGCCGTCATGAAGGAGCTTGGGTCGCATTCCAAGTGCGTTACTATCCGTTTGACCTTTACTTCGTATTTCGCTCCCTCCCGCTGACCACGATGCTAACTACTTTGACCTTCAAGAGAGCCTTCTGTGAGCGAGGAGGACGGGTCAGCGTCTGAGCAGCAGGTATCAAGTCAGGATGGAAGCGATGCTGTGTGCCGTCTTCGCACCCGCTCAGCGTACCGAGTCTGAGCAGAGGCGTCGCGATGAACTTATCGCCGACTCAGACCTTGCTCCACTTCTGATTGGAGGTCTTCGTCCACTCCTTTTACGCGCCACTACTCGCGTCAGGTACCTCGAGACGCGACCGCTCAATAAGGGTGGTTCACTGACTCTTCGACCGCGAATAGCCCCCTCCAACCTGAGGACGCCTCGACGGCAGCATATACTCACGCGTCCGTCGCGTTTTTCGCGTCTTATACTCTACCGAGAATATTTAACAAGTACTACGGTTCAGAGTCATTTATTGTTTTTACCTAAACGTACGTACACACTGTAGAGCACAAATATTTGTTGCTCGTTTTCTCATCTCGCACTCACTCCCACCACTCAGCGCATGTCGAAGGCTGCCAGCAAACGTCACCCTGACGATGGACCTGGAGCCGTTGATGTGCCTTTCGCGAAGAAGCCCAGGGCCGGGAGCCCTACTCGTCGAAGTAGCCGAACTGGCAAGGGCGTTGGTGGCGCCGCCGATCAACTTAGGAAAGTAGGGAACGCTTGCACGTCCACTGCGCGCAAGAAATCGGACTCGTTCGCCGCTTCGGGAGAAGTCGTTAATCCCATGGCACCGGAAATCCTACAGCAAAGTACTAACAACGTAAGTCTTGCACCCTGAACGCAGTATCCTTTTCAGTAACGATTGTAGCCCAAGGCGCTTCGACCTACTGGTACAACGCAGCGTGCCGCGGCGGCTAAGCCAGATGAGAGATTTGGGTTCAAGCTTGTGCGTAAATATTTACACTATATCTATCGACGGTTTTTAATGACTATACAGCCGACGGACAGTGAACTACCCTCAGGCTTGATCTTGCCCAGCGCAGCGAGAGGTGCGAAGATTATTTCCGACGGGCGGAAACGCTGGGAGTTGCAGCACGCGAACACAGACACTGCACGTCCCAAGCCCAAGCCCAACAAGGTTTCTCATGTTTTGACGGATGTTGAGGATTTATATGCCGACGATCAAGACTGCTTGCCTGGAGACCAGGACGGCAGCGAGGGCGAGGAAAACCTGAAAAGTTCTTCGAGGGATGACATTAGCGGGAGTGACCAGGCGTCTGACATGGACGTGAATAGAGACAACCCCGGTGATGACGACGAGGAGCGTACGGTGAGCAGCACGACTCCTTCGTTCCGATACTCACTTGAATATTATGTCATGTGACAGAGCCCATCAGATCGAGAATTCACTGAAGACCCTGAGGGCGACAATCAACGCCGTGAGCAGCTGGGCGTCGAAGCAAACCAGGTAGTACTGTACTCCGGCTGGCGACGGACTGTTACTTTCGAGAGCGTTGTTGACATGTTGTGATTACAGGATACAAACGTGCTCGAAGCACACTACGCTAAGAACCGGCGGCCTCGGCCTCCCTCGCCTTCCAGGTTGCAAGGCTTACAGCGGCCAGATCAGCAGGATGGTGATGCGGCTGACCCCAGCGGATCTGACGACGATGTTCCGCCCTCTCGACAACCAAGATACTCCAAGACGCCTAGGTCGGACCACTGTATGGACCCGACACAGCTGGGGTATTATCCGCCGAAGTGGAAAGACTTCCTTGAAGAATGCAAGGTCGAGACGCGTACTTACGCGGCTGCTCGCGAACCCTGGCCAGCTAAGAGGCTTGTGATAAATGGCTTTGTTTCCGAAGCAGTCAACATGACGATAGAAAGGTGGAGGCGAGAGAAGCGTACTGTCGAGAAGGGCTACTATCCGAAGTTCAGGATATATATGTGTAAGTTGGTATGTGCTGTGATTTATCTTTACACATGCACTCCATAGTCTGACCTCTTCAGCTCTATGAAGACCTTGCCTCGTGGCGCAGTGAATTCAAGAAGGCAGCAGCCAGCATCGTTCGGGCGCATTACGATCTCTTCCCTCCATCTGACAGTCGCCTTTCAAAGGAGGAAACTCGACAGTACATCAAGCGCGCTGCCGACAACCTCATCAAGAAATCGGCATTTGCGCACGGTGGAAAGGATAATGAAGTGCATATCCGTTTATCACTCGCTCCATACTGCCATTAACGTACCTCGTGCACCGCAGGGCTATACAAAGAATTTCGGCCACCCGGCAATTCGAGAACTGTTGCACTTTTTCCTCTTCGGTCGCGAACACCGTATCGGTAATCTTCGACCGACTGAATTTGGTACGCGAATTCCGAACAATACGCTGGCATTTTCTGTCACTATTGTAAGTTATTGGTCAAGTGGTCTCGTTTCAAGCAGTGCTCTAATGTACCTATTTGACAGATCCGATGCATTCTTGACGGCTATAAACTGCACGGCAAGGCTAAGTTCCCTCACCTAAGTGGTGATATCTATCGTCCCAGATGGCACAAGTACAACAAACTCATTGAACAACTTGAGTCTCATGATGTACACTGCCGGAAGCTTGATC
>JBBPOC010000182.1:0-24169 GCA_038091235.1 Tylopilus rubrobrunneus | reverse complement strand
TGCTCTCCATCATCTCTTGCATCATGATCTTCACAAAGATACGGGAACTGGAGGTCGTATCGTCCTCGTTCATGCTGATGTTTTCGAGCACGGCCCACGAGATAGCATCAGTGGCAAGCATATGACCGAAGAAACGGGAAATGTTGCGCAGCCGGTTCGTCTCGTATCTGTGGATCGTGTGGTAGTAGTTACCAAACGCTTGTTCAAAACATTCCATCCAAACTCGGTTAAGTTTACTGAAACGTTCACCGACGAGCCCGTAAAAGTTGGAGTAGGACCGTTCCTGAGAACAACACTCTAGGATCATGTTGATGAGTTCGATCTGAGAAAACAAGTCTGATCAGGTGTTATGATGGGCTGAAAGATAGCGAGCGTACCTCTTCTCCCTCCTTTATTTGAACCTTGAGCAGTTTGTGGACCGCTTCTTCGTAATTCAGGGCGTTCATGATGGTAAGGTATATTATTCGGCGAAGATTCACCAAGTTGGTTCCGGTACGATCCTCAATACCCTCTTTGTCTTCAACAGCTGTGTGGGTTAGTGAGTACAGTGCACTACTCGAGGTAGAGGGTTGTTTACCATCCTCCCCCTCTTCCTCTTCTTCCTCGCTTGACTCGGTACCAGACTCTTCTTCGTCTGAGTTTTCTCCAAGGATCTCGGCCTTGATCACCTTGTATTTCTCCTCGTTTTCGAGATGATTGGGGTCAAATTTGAAGACGTCTGAGTCAAGGGGTGAGTCCACGTCGTGATCCGCAAACCGGTCAACTTACTTAATCCCTCCTGGATTTGCAAGTCATCCTCCAATTGAATTTGGTGGGTAATCTGCTCCTCTTCTTCGACGAGATCCAGGCCTTCTGGCAAGATGGGGTTGTCCTTGTACTTGTCTTTGCGCACTTGCATGAGGACTTCGATCATGTATTGCACACGATGGCTGATGGTCCCCTCGTTGAGGACGGCACGGAAGCGCTCAAAGACGGTTGCGTTTGCCTTGGGAGAGTTTTCGGCGAGGAACGCGCCGACTTCGCGAGTAAACCCAACGGCAATCTCGATAGAGTCATCAGTTGGTCGTTCGAGTAGTAAGACGAGTATTTGAAGTGCAATGATCTCGTGTGCGACGGTTTGATTGACGAGATGGGCGATGAAGGTGGTGGTCGAATTACAAACAATCTAACGAGGGTCAAAGTGTCGAGCAAAAAGCGAGTGCATGAGGACATACTTTGTCGTTGCGCTTATAAGCTCTCCTGAACTGACTGATGAGTCGAGTGAGGACCAGTTCTCCCACTTGGGGGAATTTTGTGTTGATAATAGCGAGGAGGGCGGCGAAGACGGGGGTGAAGGGTAAACTGGCAGCCTGTGCCTTCATGATACTGCGGGCAAACAGTCCACGTCCACGAATGAGATTTTCCGAAAACAGCTCGGGTACGACCTGCTTGATGTTGGCGATGTTGACACGGTTGACGATACCGGTAATCGACTTGCGAAGTGCGTCCCAAGAGAGTCGCTGGTACTCTGGACTCGACTTGTCCGAGGCGGCAGCGGCCTGGAGGGCACGGAGTCGTGCAGGAGGCATGTATACGCCACCAGAACGAGAGCCGACGAGCTTTGCAAACTCGGCCTGCTTCTCTGCCAAGCCTTGTGCGCTGTCCTGTTCCTTTGGTTTTGCGGCTTTTTCGAGTTCAGCTGCGGCCACGCGTGCGGCAAGTTCGCGTTCGCGGACTGCTCGTCGTACTGGGTCGACGTCGCTGACCCTGGGCAGGTCCAACTGGGGGGGTGAACGGGATCTTCGCCGAGTAGGTGGTGGTCCATCTTCAGATGGCGAACGAGACCTGGAATGTCATTGAGAATGAGTACTGTTGTACGACGAGGGATGCACCTTTTTCTTCTGTTCGAGTCGGTGGCCATGTCACCGTGGGAACATTTAGTACGCTGTCGCTTTGTAGTGTACGATGGAGAGACTGGACGCACTCGCATCCCTCGTACGGGTGAGTTTCATCCAATCTGATTCAACTCTGAATACACTAGACAAATCCTCGACAGCTCAGCGACCGTGTAGTCCGCATCCTCGCCCAGGTTTGCACTTTACCCCTATCTCATCCCCATCCTGATCACCCCTCCACAGAACCCGGGCAAGTTCACCCTCCAGGGTAAGCCAACCCCGTCTTGCCTCTCCGCACACTCACAGAACCATCCCTACAGGCACCAACACCTATCTCGTCGGCGAAAACGCCCCCTATACGCTCATCGACACCGGCGAGGGTCGTCCAGCCTACATCCCCCTCCTCGAGTCCGCCCTCGAGCACGGCGCTGGCGCACCCACAGACCCGTCTCCACGCCAACACGTCTCCGACATCATCCTCTCCCACTGGCACCCAGACCACGTCGGCGGACTCTCCTCCGTCCTCACCCTCCTCCGCAACCTCTGGGACGCACCCCTGCCCTTCCAGCCACCCCGGATACACAAGTTCCCGCTCACAGCCCCCCCGGACGAGCGCTTCCTCCGTGCGGTGCAGAACGTCGCACCCGGCATGTACCTCCCCAGCCCGTCCGGCACTCTCTTTCACGACTTGCACGACGGCCAAGTCTTTCCCATCACCTCGTCCGATCCGCATGCCTCCTTTCAGGTCATACACGCGCCAGGACATACAGAGGACTCGCTCGCTGTCTTGTTTCCGTCCGAGCAGGTACTGTACACGGCTGATTCCGTCCTCGGGCAAGGCACCGCCGTGTTTGAAGATTTAGGAACCTATTTATCCACCCTGGGCTCGCTCTTGTCGTACATCGACAAGGACAGGGACATCGCGCTCTATCCCGCCCATGGCCCTGTCGTTCACAATGGCAAGCAGGTCATCAAGTCGTACATTGACCACCGCATGGAGCGGGAACGTCAGATCGTCCAAGTAATGCAACAGGGCCCGGAACGGACCTGGTCTACTTGGGAAATCGTCTCCAAGATATATGCTGCCTATCCCCGTGAACTATGGGATCCTGCTGCTGGTAGCGTTAACCAGCACCTCCGCAAACTGCTCTCTGAAGGAAAGGTTGAGAAGCTCGGTGGGGAAGGCAAAGATGCCAAATGGAAACTTCAGCACACACTATAATCAAGCCTGTATGAATAGGACAGTGGTTTCACTTTACAAAGACACGGTGTATCCAATATGTACGTTAGCAAGTCCAGTTTATAGTGCATCGAAATTGATGTGATGTGATGCGCGCCGTCTCTCCAGCTCGTCCTCTCGCTAAAATTTACATTTGAGTGACATGATCGCATCTCGAGGATGATACTTACCTTTTCACTGAGATGTAGTATGAACACGATGATCGCCAATATCGCCGTGGCCACGACGACAGTCAGTGTCACCCAAGGGATCCACTGCCCAGGCCGCAAAAACAACTCGCGCTTCCACGGTCCGTCATCCAGTCCAGGCGGCGGATGAATGACGAGCCGCGAATTCGGAATGACCCCCTCCATGTTGATGAAATGCTTCTCGGTGTGTTTCGTTGACCCCACGAAGAGGTTCTCAATGTAATTGTTCGTTCGGCCGAGGCCAAAGAACGAATACGGGGAGAGCAGTGCATGGTACGCGGTTTGAGGGAGCTGACCGACTGTTTGGCAAAGCCATCAATGCGCGCGTCTAGAGTGCTCCTCACCACTTACCTTGGGCAGCTGATCGTTGACCAGACGTGTCGAGCACCGTGTACTTGTACGACGCTCCGGAATAGCTTACGCCGAACGGCTGTCAAACGTTGAGACAATCTCAAACTCCCAACGTTGAAAAGCCTCACCAGATAATTCGACCCGTTCGGCAAGGTGCACCAACCATTGTCGCACGCACCATTCAACACTTGGTCCCACCATCAGTTTGAGCAGAGTGCTCAATATACGAGGGTACATACCAATGGCCTTGAGGAAGAACGCATCATAGTAGAAATTGTTCTTGATGAACGTGACCGTGCCACGCCCCTGTGCACCCGTTCGTTGGACAGCGATATCGAGCGACCCCTGTTCGGTACCGTTAAATACGCAAGCCGAATAAAATTTAACCCACATTTTCATCCATGTCGATAAACGTGACACCCCGCGCATCGTACACGGTTGCTAAACTCTCTGCGCCTTTTTGAAGAAGCCTGAATCCACGGCGTCCTTGACCGCTGGCATCGCACCCCGCAAGACCCTTGGCACAGGGTTCCGAAATCAACAGCTTGGGCGTGTGTCTGTCTGCGGTCGCGGCGATGACCAACAGCTCGGGGAACCCATCCAGGTCCGCATCCCCAAGACGAATAGGCAGCGGGATGGCTGGCGAGAAACTAGTGTCCATCACGAGAAGAGAACTCGAAGGGGAGTCGACGAGTGAAGAAAAGGGGATCTGAACAAAAGCCTGCAAGCGTGACAGTGAGCGCGAGCGATCACACCGACGAAACGTTTTCTTACGTCGTTGTTTCCGTTCGTGCTGAGATCAAAGTTAAACTTCGGGTCTGCGATGCAAAGCGCTTCGGGTGTTCGGCAAAGTCGATTCCCCTGTTTGTCGGTCGTCCGAGACGCAGAGGAAGAGCAAACGGGTATCTGTCTGTTGTAGGCAATGTTGATCATGCAATTGGAACCGACGCCGGTCATCGGCGACACGGACGAGCATGTCGGGAACACCAAGTCGATGGTCCCATCGCGGTCTACAGTGCATTGGTACATAGTCCGCAACTATACCCACCGACTTACCGATATCAGCAAAACTAATGGCCTGCACCCCGGACGGAAGTGGTTTGTCTTGCGCAAGAGTAAATCCAGCATCCTTGTTATTCACCCATATTTGAAAGGACCTTCGGCCAGACCCTTTGTCACAGACGAGAAAGATGTCTACAAAAGACACGTGAGCGGGACGCTTAGTCCACGGAGTCTCACTGACCAGCAAGACAGTCCCCATTCAAGTCGATAATAGCATTGCTGTGTGGAGAAGCCAGCTTGCACTGCGCATCTTTGAAAGGAGGGTCGACGCTACAAGCACGTTAGCGCAACGAGATGCGACAAGATCGGATACGCACAGGTTGAACAGCGTTGGATGGCTGTCGGAACTGTTCCAGGTGTTTCTCCACGCTTTCAACGAACCCTGGCTGTCAGGAATCGTGCCGAGCAGGTCAATCTTCATGTCACCGTCGAGGTCGACAGGGATAGGTTGCGCAATCGCAGAAGAAGGCGGTGATGTCGGAGTCGGCTCTATCCCAAAGGCATCAGCATGCACACCGAAAGAGAGGCATTGCGTTACATACGGAACGTCCCATCGTGGTTGCCCTGGTAGAGGGCCATGTTGAGCGTAGTTGCAGAATTGGTGCTCATGACGAGGATGTCGAGTTTCCCGTCGAGCGTGAAATCGCCTGGAATAACATTGTGTATAGGTGTCGTATGTCGCAGCTGAGAGCGTCTGTGGAAAGTGAATGCATCTGTGGACCGAGTATGAGAGGGGGATGACGTGTGCGACGACGAGACTGACTGTGGTCCCAGAGGTATACGGACAGGATTCGTTGGCTCTCGTCGATCGTCAGCACGTCTAGACTGGGTTTGCGGCGTCGAATTGAGCGACCAGAGCGGGCGAGGGAGTTGTTCGCTCACAATTGGTCCCCGTTGAAGTCACCGAACGCAATGATACGATCTCCGTCTTCCAATCCCATAGAACCCGCTTCCATAAGAGCATTCTTCGTGAATCGTTTGGGAGAAAAGGGCCATATGGACGAGGTGGGGCTGATGAAGAGTAGTATGACAAGAAGGGCGTGTGATAGGACTGTGCTCGGACGTGTGTTGAGTCGGAATGAACCCCTTGGCATATCGACTGAAAAGTGTCTGTTGTCCAGCGAAACTATGCAGGGGAAGAATTCAGATTCATATCCGCGTGGATCGACTCTTGCAGCACAGCATCGACTTGCAGCTCAAGCGCTCAAACACGAACAAACTCCAATAGTTCATTTCTACAGAAACACTATCCAAGAATGTGATCGAGTGGCATAGAGACAGCGAGTGCAAAGAAGAGGTTCAGAATGGACTAGAAAGAAGAATAACTTGAACATGATGGAGTGTAGTAGTGAGGAGAGGCACTGGGACGAGCGAAGAGTAAGTGGTCAATAGTTACATACCCTCCTCAATCAAACACTCCCTCGCCAGCATCATCGGCGCCATCAGTACGGGTGTTCAGCACGGACTGACCCTCAACCGTCACACCAAGTTCAACTACCATTTTCTCGCGCTCCTTTTCGTCGACGGGCCCCAAGAGAGCGCCGGCAAGACTTCCATTGGACGATGCCATCAGGACGTCCATGAGATTCGTCGGGTCAAACCCAGCAGCACTACCCCTTTGCAGTGAATCACGAGCTATTTTCTGGCTGTTTGCTTCCAACAGAGCAAAAATGCCAGCTGCTGCCGCCACCACGGTGATCAGCGTGATCAGTGCAAGTACTATACCGTGTGTCCGCGGATGAAATTGCCAGCCGACAACCTGGACATCCATGGTCCCGGTGATTGGAATGGTCATGTTATCAGGAAGGGTCTCATTCAGGGTGTAGGACGGGTTGTTAGTCAAGTTGCGTAACTTCTGTTGGACATTGTTAGGAAAAACCGGAGCAAGCAGGGCGAGGCTGCATTACGGAGCCCGAATATTCAACAATTCCTTGCAGGTATTGTTCCTACTTGCCAATGAATATGCGTACAAAACTAGACTCGCACCGGCGCTCACCAACATTCGCGTAAAGTCGAAGGAATCAGTGGATTGCACCATTCCCACCATTTCTCTAAGGTCATCGGCGAGTGCATTCGAATACGGTCCTTGGGCGAGAAGAAAGCTTTGCCAGATTACGGTAGCTTGAATTGAGGCCAAAGGCCAACAATCATCTGGAAGCGGGACTTGCTCCAGGACTTTGTTGACGTTTACAAGACCACTTTGACTGTATTGTACCTCTACGGTGGTGACGAGTGGTGTGACTTGGCAAACAGTCGGCAGATTGGGGGCGGTTGAAGCGGGGGTATATACCGAAGAACTTGCCGGCTGCATAAGCACCACTGGAGTCGTAGCACCAAGTCTTCAGACTGCACAAACCCATAGCGACAGAAGAACTCACGGAACGACTGGTTTGATGGGCCGGAAAACCCTTGGTAATAGCATACTGAAGTTGCGAGGAGACCACCCCCGACCTGAGGGTAATCACCCGTCAAGAGGGTTACGTCGCCTGTATCTACAGAAAGGATTAGATCAAAATACCAACTAGAACAATGCAGATACTGACAGTACTCTCCATTCCCAGAACAATTCGTACTCCATGACCACATTTGCAAGGTGTATTCTAATCCCCCTGAAAGTGTCTGGAGTGTGTACTTCACCGGGGCGCTGTTGTTGAGAACAATGATCGGAGAAAACAGTATCATACACGATATGTTTGCGGTATATCCCTGCTGCCTGAGTGTGTATGGTGTCGGGACTGCTTGGTAGCCCTCTGGAAGAACGGGAAAACCAGCGAGTTGACTGTGGGGTGACTTGGGAATCACCCCTCCTTGTTGCCATTGTCATTTCCCTCTGATACTCCAAGGTATTTGGATACACACTTGCCTGTTGATGAATTAAACTGGTCTACAAAAGTAGGGTGTCCTGGGTGAATGGAGGCCGCTGCGGCTGATCTCCCTGCCTGAGAAAGGTCACCTAAGTTGATGTCTGCTAATCAGTCAGAATTTGCCATTGTCATTGTAAGCCATTTGACTCGCAGAATTGCAGGCGATCAGGAGTTAGGGAGAAATTCCTGGCTGTTGGAGGTACGAGCGCCTGACGTAGAAAGCTACCGGTACGGTTGGCAAATGCGGGGCTAAGGAAGTCAGCTTCTCGTCCGGTTGCTGTAAACTGTTGGACTGCGGTTACAGGAGTCAAAAGGTTCGACCATCTGCAAGTCGAACGTCAGGACAAAACACGATGTCACTGGCAGCTTCACGTACGCTGTTGTCATAAAATGAATCACGGTGACCCATAACACGGATAAAATTGTCCACCAGAGATGACGTCGAGGTTGGAGAAAGAGGGAGTTTCTAGCGAGTTGAATCCAAGCTGTCGCCACTGACAAGTGGACCCCACGAGAAAGGCGAAACACCAGCGCTTGCTGAACGGCGATACCCAGAAGGCTGTCTGGCTCACGAGTCTCATTCATACAGCATGCAACCGAAAAGGACTCACAATGATCCAGTTATCCCCAGTGCCGTAGCTATTATCGTAATTATAAAGTTGGTCTCACTTTGGTTATTGTAAATCCAGTTAGCCCAGTTAGCTGGAAGCGGAATGATCTGCTTGACAATCATGACACCTGCAAACGCCCATACGAGACCACACAGAACTATCTGCGTGGTGATGATCATCCAAATGATACATTTACGGGAGAAAGTAGGGAGTCGGAGTCGAGGTACGAGGGATTTTTCCAGAAGAGGGACATGATCGTGGCCTCTGGAGCTCAACATGGTGGTGGGTGGAACTGATGGCCGTGCTACGACAGCAACTATAAGTAGGCTCCGAGGCGGTGTACTGGCACCAGACCAGCAGGAAGAAATCTGATACCCATCAGTGATACTATCAGGCATGCGCACTGGCTTGGCCATGCTCGGGACTCCGGAAGCTGTGTCTGCGTTTCACCTTGCTTGCAGTCCAACTCCGTCGAGATCATATAGCTGGCGAAATCTTGAACCAATGAGTACCCAGTGCTGACTATGGAGATCGAGGAACCTGAGCAATGATCGGGGAGCATTGTGGGCTGGCGGAGGACGAAGGGGAAGTTAATTTTTCTTTACGTGGTGGCAACACCTCTTGGAGGGAGGGTATCATCCAATCTGTAATTTAATTCAGTCGTTATCGGGTAGCAGTGGTAGACACGCACTTGAATACTTGAGTGCGAGTGATCACTATGAACAGTTGCTCTTCCACGTCAGGCTTGTCCGGCAACGTTTGGAGATTCACCACCTCTTCTAGATACTTACACACAATTGATTCGCACGAAAGAGGGGTGTTTGTTCAAAAGGTGGGGTAGAATTAGCCGGCCAGAAAGCATCAGTACAAGCAACGTCTCGACTATTCCTTGTTTTGTTCTCTAAACTGTTTCGCCCACTAATTCCCAATGAGCCTTCAGAAACGAAAGAAGAAAAAACTCATTTTCGTACCAGCATGGAGGGTATGGGACGATCGGGAAGAACGTGCCGGGTCTGTCCGCAAAGTAGCGATGAGCACCCACCGCCGTGCACACGAAAAAAGTACCCGCATTACCTCCCGTTCTGCGCTGACAGACCATACACCGTAGGCAATGGCAAGGATGCCAGTCATCGTTATCGCGGTGTTACTTACCCAGTTCGAAGGATGGGTCCACCATCCACCTGTCCATGCCTGTCAGTTTGACTGGCAGTGAGGAGCGTCCCATGGTGTATCTAATATGTACGTTAGCAAGTCCAGTTTATAGTGCATCGAAAATGATGTGATGTGATGCGCGTCGTCTCTCCAGCTCATCCTCTCGCTAAATTCCATATGTAAGTGACACGATCGCATCTCGAGGATGATACTTACCTTTTCACTGAGATGTAGTATGAACACGATGATCGCCAATATCGCCGTGGCCACGACGACAGTCAGCGTCACCCAAGGAATCCACTGCCCAGGCCGCAAAAACAACTCGCGCTTCCACGGTCCGTCATCCAGTCCAGGCGGTGGATGAATGACGACCCGCGAATTCGGAATGACCCCCTCTATGTTGGTGAAATGTTTCTCGGTGTGTTTCGTGGACCCCACGAAGAGGTTCTCGATGTAATTGTTCGTTCGGCCGAGGCCAAAGAACGAATACGGGGAGAGCAGTGCATGGTACGCGGTTTGAGGGAGCTGACCGACAGTCTCGTCGTCGCACATCGGACACGTGAGCGGGACGCTCAGTCCACGAAATCTCACTAACCAGCAAGACAATCCCCATTCAAGTCGATGATAGCATTGCTGTGGGGAGAAGCCAGCTTACACTGCGCATCCTTGAAGGGAGGGTCGACGCTACAAGCATGTTAGCGCGACGATATGCGACAAGATCGGATACGCACAGGTTGAACAGCGTTGGATGACTGTTGGAACTGTTCCAGGTGTTTCTCCACGCTTTCAATGAACCCTGGCCGTCAGGAATCGTGCCGAGCAGGTCAATCTTCATGTCACCGTCAAGATCGACAGGGATAGGTTGTGCAATCGCAGAGGAAGGCGACGATATCGGAGTCGGCTCCACCCCAAAGGCATCAGCATGCACACCGAAAGAGAGGCCGCGCGTCACATACGGAACGTTCCATCGTGGTTGCCCTGGTAGAGGGCCATGTTGAGTGTAGTTGCAGAATTGGTGCTCATGACGAGGATGTCGAGTTTCCCGTCGAGCGTGAAATCGCCCGGAATAACATTGTGTATAGGCGTCGTATGTCGCAGCTGAGAGCGTCTGTGGAAAGTGAACGCATCTGCGGACCGAGCATGAGAGGGAGAGGGGGATGACATGTGCGGCGACGAGACTGACTGTGGTCCCAGAGGTATACGGACAGGATTCGTTGGCTCTCGTCGATCGTCAGTACGTCTAGACTGGGGTTGTGGCGTCGAATTGAGCGACCGGGGCGGGCGAGGGAGTTGTTCGCTTACTTACAATTGGTCCCCGTTGAAGCCACTGAACGCAATGATACGATCTCTGTCTTCCAACCCCATGGAACCTGCCTCCATGAGAGCATTCTTCGTGAATCGTTTGGGAGAAAAGGGCCATATGGACAAGGCAGGGGTGATGAGGAGGAGTAGTATGACGAGAAGCTTAAGGGGGTATGATAGGACTGTACTCGGACGTGTGTTGAGTTGGCATATCGATTGAAAAGTGTCTATTGTGTGACGGTCCAGCGAAACTAACAGTATGCAGGAGAAGTCATAACCACATGTAGTACGACCGACTCTTGCAGCAAAATTCAAACACGAACAAAGTCCAATAGTTACAGGAACAGAAACACTATCCAAGAATGTGATCGAGTGGCACAGAGACAGCGAGTGCAAGGAAGAGGTCCAGAATGGACTAGAAAGCAAGAGCAACATGATGGAGTGCAGTAGTGAAGAGAGGCGCTGGGACAGTGAAGAGTAAGTGATAGTTGCGTACCCTCCTCAATCAACGCCAGCACCATCGGCATCATCAATACGGAAGTTCAGCACGGACTGACCCTCGACCGTCACACCAAGTTCAACTACCATTTTCTCGCACTCCTTTTCGTCACTGGGCCCCGAGAGTGCGCTGGCAAGACTTCCATTGGACGATGCCATCAGGACGTCCATGAGATTCGTCGGGTCAAACCCGACAGCACCACCCCTTTGCAGTGAATCGCGAGCCGTTTTGTGGCCATTTTCTTGCAACAGAGCAAAAGTGCCGACTGCTGTCGTCACCACAGTGATCAGGGTGATCAATGCAAGCGCTATACCGTGTGTCCGCAGATGAAATTGCCAACCGACAACCTGGACATTCATGGTCCCAGTGATTGGGACGGTCATGATATCAGGAAGTAACCTGCTCAGTGGGGTAATCCAGTCGCGTAACCTCTGTTGGACATTGTTAGGAAAACCCGGAGTACGCAGGGCGAAATTGCATTACGGAGCCCGTATATTCAACAATTCCTCGTAGGTATTGTTCCTGCTTGCCAATGAATAGACGTACCAAGCTAGAGTCACACGGGTGCTCACCAACATTCGCGTAGGGTCGACGGGATGGAAGAATTCCGTCAGGGATTCCGTCATTTCCAAAAGGTCGTCGGCGAATACATTCGAATATGGTCCTTGGGCGAGAAGAAAACCTTGCCAGATGGTGGTAGCTTGAATTGAAGCCAAAGGCCAACAATCATCTGGAAGTGGGACTTGCTCCAGAACCTTGTTGACGTTTACAAGACCGCTTTGACTGTATTGTACCTCTAAGGTGGTGACGAGTGGTGTGACTTGGCAAACAATCGGCAGATTGAATTCGGCGAAAGAGGCATAGTTCGAAGTATTTGTCGACTGCATAAGCACCACTGGGGTCGTAACGCCAAATCTTCAGACTGTACAAGCTCATAGCGATAGAAGAACTCACAGAACGACTGATTCGATGGGCCGGAAAACCCTTGGTAATAGCACACCGAAGTTGCGAAGAGACCATTCTGGGCACTGGGGTAATCACTCGTCAATAGGGTCACGTAGCCTGTATCTATAGAAACTATCAGATCAAAATATCGACTGGAACACTGCAGATACTGACAGTACTCTCCATTCCCAGAACAATTCGTACTCCATGACCACGTTTGGAAGTTATAATTTAATTCCTCCGAGAGTGGCTTGAATGTGTACTCCTCCGAAGCGCTTTTGTTGAAAATGATAGTCGGAGAAGACGACGTTGTACACGATATGTTTGCGGTAAATCCCTGCTGCCTGAATGTATACGGCGTCGGGACTGCTTGGTAATCCTCTGGAAGAACGGGAAAGCCGGTGAGTTGACTCCGGGGTGGTGTGGGATTCACTCCTCCTTGTTGCCATTGTCATTTCCCTCTGGCGCTCCAAGAGGTTTGTATACACACTTGCCTGATGTTGAATTAAACTGGTCTACAAGAGTAGGGTATCTTCGATGAATGAACGCCGCTGCGGCTGATCTCCCTGCCTGAGAAAGGTCACTTAAATCGACGACTGCTAAACCGTCAGGATTTGACACATCATTTAAGCCATTTGACTCACAGGACGAATCCAAGCGGTCAGGAGTTAGAGAGTAATTCCCGGCTGTTGGAGGTACGAGCGGCGATTGCGGAAAGTTGCTGGTATGATTGGCAAATGCGGGGCTAAGGAAGTTAGCTTCTCGTCCGATTGCTGTAAACTGTTGGACTGCAGTTACAGGAGTCAAAAGGTTCGACCATCTGCAAGTCGAACGTCAGGACAAAACACGATGTCATGGGCACCTTCACGTACGCTGTTGTCATAAAATGAATCACGGCGACCCATAATACAGATAAAAGTGTCCACCAGAGATGACGTCGAGGTTGGAGAAAGAGGGAGTTTCTAGCGAGTTGAATCCAAGCTATCGCCACTGACAAGTGGACCCCACGAGAAAGACGAAACACCAGCGCATGCTGAACGGCGATACCCAAAAGGCTGTCTGGCTTACGAGTCTCGTTCATACAGCATACAACCGAAAAGGACTCACAATGATCCAACCATCCCCAGTGCCGTAGCTATTATCGTAATTATAAAATTGGTCTCGCTTTGGTTATTGTAAACCCAGTTAGCCAAGTGAACTGGAAGCGGAATAATCTGCTTGACAATCATGACTCCTGCAAACGCCCATACGAGACCACACAGAACTATCTGCGTGGCGATGATCATCCAAAGGATGCATGTACGGGAGAAAGTAGGGAGTTGGAGTCGAGGTACGAGGGATTTTTCCAGAAGAGGGACATGATCGTGACCTCTGGAGCTCAACATGGTAGTGGGTGGAACTGATTACCGTGCTACGACGGCAACTATAAATAAGCTCCGAGGCAATGTACTGGCACCAGACCAGCGGGAAGAAATCTAGTGCTTCATCAGTGATGCTATCGGGCATGCGCACTGGCTTGGCTATGCTGATTGTTCCCGACTCGGGAAGCTGTGTCGGTATTAACCTTGCTTGCGGTCCAACACCGTCGAGATCACATAACTGACAAAATCAATGAGTACTCAGTGCTGATGGAGATCGAGAAACCTGATTGATGGTCGGAGAGGATTGTGGGCTGGCGGTGGAGGAAGGAGAACTTAGCTTTTCTTCACACGGTGGCAGCAGCTCTTGGACAAGGAGTATCGTCCAATCTGAGGTGATTTAATTTGGTCGTCATCGGGTAGCAATGGCAGACGCGCACTTGAATACTTGAATGCGGGTGATCAGCTTGTTCGGCAACATTTGAAGATCCCCTCTTCTAGATACTTACACGCAGTTGATTCGCACGAAAGGGGGGGGGTATTTGTTCAAAAGGTGGGGTAGAATTAACCAGCCAGAAAGCATCGATACAAGCAACGTCTCGTCTATTCCTTGTTTTGTTCTCTAAACTGTTTCGCCCACTAATTCCCAATGAGCCTTCAGAGTCAAAAGAAGAAAAAACCACTTTCGTACCAGCATGGAAGGTATGGGACGATCGGGAAGAACGTGCCGGGTCTGTCCGCAAAGTAGCGATGAGCACCCACCGCCGTGCACACGAAAAAAACACCCGCATTACCTCCCGTTCTGCGCTGACAGACCATACACCGTAGGCAATTGCAAGGATGCCAGTCATCGTTATCGCGGTGTTGCTTGCCCAGTTCGAAGGACGGGTCCACCATCCACCTGTCCGTGGCTGTCAGTTTGACTGGCAGCGAGGAGCATCCACTCAAACGCACCTGCGGGTGACCATACATGTTTTGGGTATGGATAACGTGCACCACCGCCCTGTGAGAAACATTAAGCCCAGGGTTCGTTATGAGCCGATGCTTTAAACGAACCATGATTGAAATGCTATTGAAGGAGTTTCGAAGTGGTTCAAGATGAGAATGGAAAAGGAAACCCTAACCTTAGGTCAAAGTGACTCCCACGGAAGTCGTCACGCGTCGCGCATTGCAGGTACGGTACAACTCGGACGCCAAATCACTAGTATTCGCATCGATGTTGGGCTATGTAGAACCGGCAACGCAAGCGAGTAGATACAATAATCTAAGATCATTTAAGAGGATCAAAATCACTCCAGTCATCCTTGGTCACTTGTTTGCTCGCGGCAACGACACGCGTAGGTTGCATCGGCGTGAGCATGGATGACATTGCAAGAGGCGACGAGTGTAGCGGGGGTGACGACATGGCGTGTGAAGGTATGATCGTCGTAGAGGGGATATAGGTCGG
The DNA here is from genome assembly GCA_038091235.1 of Tylopilus rubrobrunneus. Classification (NCBI taxonomy): domain Eukaryota; kingdom Fungi; phylum Basidiomycota; class Agaricomycetes; order Boletales; family Boletaceae; genus Tylopilus; species Tylopilus rubrobrunneus. The sequence continues at coordinate 9,276 of JBBPOC010000182.1, read as the reverse complement.
GGCGGTGTAGTTCGGAGGTGGGAAAGCGTTGGAAGGGGCTGCTGTTATATCAGAGAGCGATATGTTGTAATTGGGCTTCTGGGGGATAGCAGCGAATGGCGTAGAGGACGAGAAGGGTTGCTGCAAAGGAGGGCTTGACATGCGATGCGATTGCGTTGCCTGTGAATGTGTCGGGAAGACCGATCTATCGAACGACGACGAAGGGACCGCTTTGGCGCCAAGTCGTGGCGGTCGTGAAAAAGATGTATCATTGACAGTCGAGAGCCGTGGAGACGAGGGCAACGACTGGGTCTGGGGGAGTTGTGTAACTTGAGCCGCAAGGGGACTTAAGGTTGGTGTAGCAGTCGTGGGTGTAACCGATGGTCCAGGTGTCTGCGAGATCATCAGAACTGCACTCCAGCTTTGAAGGGATGGGTTCTGCTAACCTCGGGAGTGTTAAATATGCTGCCCCAAACATCGTCATCCCATCCTTTTGACCCATCGACAACCGTATCAGGTTTTATATTACCATTGCTACGGCCCACCAGCGTCTCAAAATCAACACCAGACTCGAAGTCGGGCACCGCAACGCCATTAGCAGGTACAGACCGATCTTCTATGCGCTGCGAGTCTCGTAAGAACTGGTTGTGTTCTTTCTCGACTCGTTCTCCAAGTTTACGAATGACGGCCATAAACCGCTGGAATTGTTGGACATTCAGCACTACGAATGAGCGTCAGCAGCAGTCATGACACGTCCGCGATCAACTCACGTGGGCCCATAGACATTGACCAGAGCTGCGGGAGGACAAGAGTTGCTACCGCTTCTCTATCAATCTTGAAGCCCATAGCCTCTTGGACAGCAAGTGTGGCCATCTATAAAGGACATTACATCTCGTGATTTTGAGAGCCCAGCCACGGACGTACCATCACAGCTGGTTCCTTGGTGCGGATTTTCGACAAAAGAGGACATAGTTTTTGTGTCAAATTTGTCTGATGACATTCTTACTCTATGCTCCGTGCCATGAGGAGAATGGACTAACTTGATCAAGAGTCTTCACCATACTCAGGAAGGTGTCCAGTGTGGCGACCTTCACTGAGAGAAGTTTGGTCTTGGTAAATACCAGCTACGGAGAATGAGTACACTCAATGATGATGATCTTCGCATAGCGACATACCGCTACGCGCGGGAACAATACGCCCGATACTTCTGCATAATCAATGGTTTCACACAGGTTGGGGACCACTTTTAAGGCATGTTCCTGAACCTGTGCAACGAGATAAGATGTGTGGTGTATGCGAAATACACTGAAACACTCACCGTGGCGTGATCTGACTCCAAGGCATTATACACAAGTGGTAGTACCTCTTCGTAAGACGTCAGGACAGCAAGTAAGTATTCGAAATGCAGCACCTACGTTCCCGGAAGACCCCCTTCTCGGTTTTGCTCTGTAACATTTCAAGATTATCCAGTAACGTGAGCATGTTTTGCGGTGGATCCTTGATAGTGAACAACGGCTTAAGACTGGGCAGAACAAGCTGTGCAAACTGAGTAGCTGACAGAATATTTGAGATGGCGAAGACGTTAGGGAGAATGTACGGAAGCAGATTTGTGTCTTTCATCTGCAATCCATGTTATCTCAGCACACATTAGTTGGAACAACGGCAAGACTGAGGGTGCCGAACCTCTTCGAGCAGTGACGGCAGTATCTTCCGTATCCTTAAACCTTCTGAGAATCTACCCAGCACACCGGTTAGACCTTTCATAAAGGATATTTTCTCCTCTCGGGTTTTTGCCGTAAAGTTTGATCGATCCAAAAAGTTTAGCGTGGAGATTGGGAGCGAGGAGAAAAAGGGGTGGGATGGAAGAGTGGCCGGAGTCGGCCGACTCTGCGACCCTCGTGTTATGAGTGACCGTAAGAGGTCTTATGGCAGGTGATATCAGGCTCGGGTAAGTGAGAGAGACTAAAAGGATAAATACCCTGCAAGTCTACATCCAGGTTACCGATATCTGGAACTGGGCGACCCGCATTATCGCGCAGAGTGCCAAGATTTCCGTGGTTGTGGAAAGGTGGTTTGCCTTTACAATGCACAACGTATATCACAGCACCGAGAGAATACATGTCGGACGCTGTGACGAGAACCTCATCCAGGGCATATTCAGGAGCTATAATAAAGCTTTAGCTTGAGATAGTCGAGGGCAAAGGAGATGAAGGTACCTATATAGTCAAATGAACGCTGAATATAGGAGGGGACGCGACCGTCGAACCCAGGAAACTCCCACCGCGATGGTGACCCGTCTGCAGCCAGCAGAGGGATGGTCATACCAAGCCCAGATATTTTCCAGTCACCCTGTAACGACCGGGGGTCAGCTTGATCAAAGATGTCATGGTCAAGAGGCTAGACATACGGCTTCGTTGATAATGACACATTCTGGTTTTAAGTTTGAATGTATCAATTTCGCCGATGAATGCAAGAAAGAGAGTCCTTTGCATAGTTGAAGGATGCCCTTTTGGATCTGGACGAAGATAAATATATGAGGAGTGGTGCAAAGGACGTTGTTACGCACCTCGATCTCGTCAAGTTCAACAAGAGCGGTGTAATATGAACCTCGTGGTATTGACATGTCCAAGGGAGACAGAACGGGCTCTGTCGCAAAGATGAGTTCATTGCGCGTCTCCTCGAGAGGCTCGACCATCTCTTCACGATATCTTGTCAGCGAAGTAGATAGGATACGCGGAAGTGACACACCAAGGATAGACGGATGACGCAATCTGCTCAATGCAGCAGCCTGACGACGTGGTTAGTTCTATATCGATAGCAGTAAGCGTAGTTGTGACCTCGGCCTTCAAAACCTCGAGGACGCGTTCCTTGGACAAGGGACCGAGGCCTTCCAACTCGGCTCGCTTGTCGAATGTCCAGACGGATACGCGTTTGCTCGTGACCTTGTGTGTTGCCCCTTGTACCTTCCATAGACCAACCTTGACGGACGCTGGTGAGGTGTGTGCAGCAGAAAATGAAGGTCCTGCGGGAGTCGGTGTGGACGAACGACTACCATTTTGTGGGCCGATGTTGTAGGACTGTGATATTGCCGTCCGAGAGAAAAAGGATGTCGCTGCAGCGAGCATCGTCGACGGCTGAAATGGCGGCCGGGAACCAGGATACGTGCTGATGTAATCCAATGTACGTCCCTCTGCTCGGCTATGGGCATGGGAGACGGGTGCGGATCTAGATTCTAAAGTATTCCTTGACGCTCACCTTCCCGAATGAGACCCACTATCCGTGTACTCAATGGTCGTGTCGTGCGCTCAAAGAGCACGGCGTTCATCGGGCTTGGTCGTATGGGCTCAGAGATGGCCTGCAACCTCTTTTCCAAGAGACTTGCCCAGTCTGCAGACGCACACTTTATAGTGTGCGACGCGGTGCCAGAGAGCGCAACGGCGTTCCGTCAAAAGTTTTTATCACAGTTCCCAGGCGCGAACATTGACATTGTCCAGACCCCGGAGGAGTAAGTTACTTTGTCCGGTTAAGTTGTGCCTCGTCACGCATGTAAACACATCTGACAGAGCCGTGGACCGATCTGGAACTGTGATCACAATGCTCCCTTCATCACCCCAGGTCAAGACTGTCTACTGCGATCGAAACGGGATTATACCTGCGCTGAAAGCACTGAAGAGTACCGAAGCGCAAAATACACTGTTCATCGACTCTACGACACTGGATGTGGGTGTCGCACGCCAAGTCGCTGGAGATGTCACATTGACAGGCGCACAAATGATTGATGCGCCTGTATCTGGAGGTTTGTATTGGTTGAATAACGTGTGTGGCCCGCCCCGCTAATGAATACAATTGTAGGGGTCGCGGGTGCACAAGCAGGCACGCTTTCGTTCCTTGTTGGGGGTACAGAGACATCTTTTCTGCAAGCCCGGCCAATTCTAGAGCTGATGGGAAAACGTATTATTCACTGTGGCTCGTCTGGGGCTGGGTTGGGTGCCAAGATTTGCAACAACCTTGTGTTGGGAGTGCAACAGATCGTCGTTGCAGAGGCTATGCTGCTGGGACGGAAGCTGGGGCTGGACCCTGCTGTGCTTGCCGGGGTGATCAATAGCTCGACAGGAAGCTGCTGGGCTTCTTCTGTCAACAATCCCGTGCCGAGCTCGCTTCCTGATAAAACGCCACCCTGTGAGAAGGACTATGAAGGAGGGTTTGCGACAGCTCTTATGTTGAAGGTGGGTGACTGTTTACAGTGTTGCTGTGAGTGGAGAATGAATTATTGCCGGGCTAGGACATGGATCTAGGGATCAATATCGGCAAGACTAGCGAGAGTGCGCTTCCCCTTGGAGAAGCTGCGAGGGAAATCTATGCAGAAGCGATCCGAGAGCGTCCAGAGCTCGCTAAGAAGGATTTTTCGTCTGTGTACGTGCACCTGAAAGACGGGTAGTTCTCCGCCGAGCGACGTCATTCGCGTACTAGTGCTGATTAAGAGTTTGATTACATAATGAAAGGTTGTAGTAATTCTCTCGATGGCCCAATGTATAAAGGACGACGAGTAGTCCATAACAACCGATCAGTCTGCCCCCGTCCACTTCCACCATGGGAGACTTTTCCTCCGCCATCATATTTGGTACGTCCTCGAATCCACTCCCCTCCCGATCCTATTCCGATCTTCCTCAGGTGGCCTCAACACCTACTCCCGCGCTCTCGCGGCCCTCCTCATCCCTCCCGACGGTCCCCGCTTGGTATCGGTACGGCTACTTCCTTTCCTATCTCCTTCCCTTTTTCAACCACCAAATAGCACCTGCGCATCGTCGACAAGTTTTCCGTATCCCCTCCCACGACGTCAGTCTACCCTCCCTCCCTACAACACCCCGCTAACCTCGTTCATACAGCTATCTTGGCGCGCAATTCCCAGACGTTCTGTCTCAGCCAGACGTCGAGTACCGTCAGGTCAATCTCACCGTTCCCGGTAAGTCGCCATCCGTAGGGTCCATGTCGATCTCACCCTCCACAAGCCGCTGTCGCCTCCGCTTTTGAGCCCCCTCCGGGCAAGCCACCCTTTTCTTATGTATTCGATCTCACAGGAGAGGTCAATCATGACCGTGGAGAAGTTGTACGCCGCCTTCTTTCTCGCCTCCCTCCCTCCGCTGATATCGTTACGTTCCAGATTGCAATCAAGCTGACGTTTACAGTTGCCCGCATCATCGCGCTGGAGGCAGCGAAACGCAACGTAAAGGCGTACGTCCGCTTGCAACAACCGGTATATGAATCCTCCGACAAGGGCACCCATGACGAGAAAGAGGATGTCAAACCCGTAAGGCCTATTGATGTTTGGTGGCACGAAACGCTCCGCATGTTGGCATCCATTCAAGGGTAACAATCCAGATCCCGTACAAAAAGGCACGCTAACTCTCACTAGGCTGAACCTTGTCATTTTGCGCTCTGGCTTCGTGTATGGTCCCTACGTGGAATATGGCCTTTGTGAGAACAGCACTGCTCTTTTGGTTATATGATTCTGACGTGGTGTACCAAAAGATCCCCTAGTCATTACCGTCGCGTCAGTATATGGGTATATGAAGAAACCCATGAAGACCATGTAGGTTTAGCGTGATTCGCGTTTTCTCACCGCTGACGAGCATTTACAGATGGGGACCAGGCAGGGAACCCGTACACACCGTACATGTCGAAGACGTGGCAGGCGCAATGTGGGCATGTGCAACATGGATACATCAACAGGGTCGCGAACAGGCTATTGCATTGGCAGGAGAGAAGATACCCTTCCATAACGAGAAGAGTAAAGCCAAAGAAGTGGACGGAATGGTCTCACCAGATGAACAGCCGATCGCGCCGCTTTTCAATTTGGTGGATGACTCAGAGACAACCCTGGCCAAAGCAGGCTCAATGATTACGGAGTACTTTGGGACAACATTCGAGTTTTACTCGAATTTTGAGACGACGATGGCAAAGGTACAGTGCCTGTCGGTTCAGTGATGCAGCTACTCATGTTTTTACCAGCTCAAACTCGAGGACCTGGTCGAGGAAATCAATGAGCACCACGTCGGAACGTGGACGGAGATGCTCCAACAGTCGAACCCGCCGATCGCGCACACGCCACTCACCGCGTACATGGACAAGTATGCGTTATCGAAACACAAGCTTGCATACAACAATGGGAAGATCAAACGCGTTGTTGGCTATAAATTGAAGCGTCCCTCGTTTGATCGGGATACATTGAGGGAAGTCGTAGAAAAGTGGAAAGAAGAGGGAACATGGCCACGATTAGAAGGGAACTGACGTTGCTCATTGGGTCGGACGAACATCTACGGATCCAGATTTTTGTTTTGGGGTTTGGTCCTCTGCGTTTTCTTTATGCCCTTGCTATCACCGTCCTTGTCGTTAAGCTTGCTGTACTCCACTGATTAATAGCGTCACGGTTTTTTAATCTCCTCTCACGACGGTGTCTGAACACCCTTGACCATTCGCACGGTGACGAGCGTTATCGGTCCAGTGCTGCCACGAATGAGGCAAGTGTACTCGTTTCCTTGCTATTGATCTGGTGACCAGCCCATGCGCACCACCATCATCGAGGTTTACGTGACGAGGGCCCTTGGCCATTGGCACGTGAACTGGAGATTCTGATTCAGCTGTCACGGAGCATCCGAAATGAATATCTTTACATAGTTGCTGCACCTGACGGGCTATACTTATGTATCACGGTGTGGATCGCAGCCTTCTGATTGGCGGGGGAAGCCCATCAGAGGATCCGATAGAGGACTAGACGTGGGAGTGGTCGAGACGACGCTCGCCCATCATCGATTTCGCATCACCAGATCAGGTGGTGTCCCACCGCCAAGAGTTACACAACTTGGCCTGCGGCAGCCGACGCGCTACGCTTTGTGTTTTTTTTTCTATTTCCAACTCGTCGCTATGGCAAGACGGATGGCAATGCCCGTACACGGGTGCCGTCGACAAAGTGGTCGATCACGGCGCTTTCGATCGCGCTCTTGACGAATGGATAGATCCATTCTTGGGTGACTTAAGGAGTAAAAGGCGGGATCGCAGTGCCTGTCGTCGATGGCCGTTTTAGGTCCTTGCATCTCACTCTTTCGCGTCGCCGCTCCGAGTCTCCGTCACCGAGAAGGAAGTGTCGCATATGGCTTCCCATCGCTATGCACGAAGAACCGTCAGGGCGACGACGGAGACCGTTATATCGCAAGGCCAAAGCAGTGCCATGTTGTACGAGCACGGAACCCCCGAACAGACCCGCTTTCGGAGAAGGCAGGAGCTTTGGACGCATGTGTCGCACCCACTTTGGCTAGTACCCCCGCACGATGTCTCGGGGGAGGGGTGTACTGATGCATAAGGGACTTTGTCTGACTGGCAGGGAAGCGGCGAATCACTAGCAGTTAAAAATGGTGGTCCGGTGAACTCGACGTCGATGTATTGGTTAGTTTGGGAACAAGAACTTGTTGATTAGGTCAGCACGGAACTAAACTCTGTAACAGCCTCGACGGTTTCGATTGACTTCTCACGACGAATTCCGCCTAGTTCGGGTCCGCCGCAGGTCTTAAAGCTCAAGGTATGATTGATCAAGTTGTGATTGAGCCTTCATTTACTGACACGATGTCTTCCAACGAAGTGAGGGTTGACGTCTCTTCCCAAGACATCGAGGAACAGCAAGCACTCTTACAATCCGACCGACCCCCGCAAGCTATGGGTTCAGACACTGTCAGGTCAGAAGGTCGCCAGGGTGACGGTGCTGCGTACATCATCGTATTCGTGCGTGTTAACGTCCGTCACTCATTCACCACTTAATCATTCTCTGTCGCGCAGGTTTCATACATCGTGAGCATTCACGCTGTCTATATATACACCCTGTGGCGTATCTGATGATCCGCTACCTCCAGGTCTTCGTTGTCACGACATGGGTCCTCGTATTGAGCAACGACCCCGCCTCTCTGGGTTGGTTCAAGTACCACCCCTTGTTCCAGAGCTTGTCCATCGGTTGCTTCCTCTACGGTAAGCGCCCGACCTACCCGACCGCCCAGTCCGTGCGTTGACTGACGGGTCTATAGGCGTCATGACCCTCCAGCCCACCTCCCAGCCCACCACCAAGGCCGCCGGTCTCCAGCGACACCAAATCGCCATACTCGGCCTCGGCGTCCCCCTGATCCTCCTGGGCACTCTCGCCATCTTCGTCAACAAACAGAGTCACGGCGCATCGCACTTTACGTCTTGGCACGGCGTAAGTCCGCTTTTCGAGCGCGTCGCTGCGCATATGGCTCATCGCCTTCGTTGTAGAGGTTTGGTCTCATCACCGTCGTGTGGCTCGTCCTTCAAGGGCTCTTCGGAGGCTCGACTGTCTGGTTTGACGGTGCCACCTGGGGGGGTGGCATGAGGCCCAAGTTGATGTGGAAATACCACAGGTAATGTGCTACGCAGTTCCAAGTCATCATCCAACATCGGTTAACCGTTTGTGCCGCTCCTAGGCTGTCAGGGTATATCCTCTTGCCGATCCTGTTCTTGACAGCACATCTCGCGGGTGGTTGGTCCCCCTGGGTGATTGGGAACACCAATGCGTTCATACGCTTGCTAGCCTATTCGATTGCTCCAGTCCTCATTCTCGTTAGCGTTTACTGCCGCTCCCGGTGAGTGATCTGGGGTCGAGGCGAGGCGAGGTATTCATTCCTAACCACACACGACAGTGTATCAAAGATGAAATTCTTTTGAAACGTCCCCGGCTATTCTCGTTTATGCGACCCATAGTCTTTCTTGAGACTCGTTGTAATACGTATCTGTCTATGCTACGCTATCACAGAATGCAGTTGTTTTGATGCCGCTCAGCCAGACACATGTTTCGAGTCCGCCGAGGGCCTGCGTTGAGGTATGGTGACCACCTCGGCCAAGAATCCTGGCAAGAACCGCTCTAATCTCGCTTGCGTCGCTGTCCACATCGTGCGTTGTTGCTCGTCACGGTCGTCCTCGGCTGCAGGCGGCGGGACGAGGATGCTCGCCGCATTCATCACCAAGACCACGTTCTTGAGCGACTCGGAAACGGCCTCGTACTAGATGACGCACCCGTCAACGCTCGCATGTGCGACGGACAGAAGACGAAGAAAAACGGCGCACGCACCAATGGCTCGCTCTTCTCAGCGCTGATCATACGGTCCAACAAGTCCAAAATCTCGATCCACAAAACCCGCATGTCCGCATGCCGATGGCTCTGAGCGACCTCGACATGCATGAACGCCTTGCAGAGGAGCGCCGACGCGCGCAGCCGCGTCTCCGACATGCCGTGCGGGT
>JBBPOC010000181.1:0-24309 GCA_038091235.1 Tylopilus rubrobrunneus | reverse complement strand
GCTTGTCTTTGAAACTGACCGACAATCGGTACAGCCTAGGAAGAGTGTTGTAGCATCCGCAGAACACTGAAAAGGGATGCGCCATGACGACGAGATAAAAATGGTTCTCATAAATTGGGCTAAGAAGGTTCTGGTCTGGTTCGTTATCGTACAATTGAACCAGCATGATGGCCAGCATGGCGGACTTACGTGGGGGACCCTCGATTTGGGATTAATTGGGACTGTCAAACCTTGATGAGCAGGGTACTCTCCTGAGAGCCCCACCTGACAGAAGGACCCTGTAAACTTGCGTCAACTGATTTATACTTACGGATGTTGATAAGAAAGAATTGAACACTGAGCACAAACTTAGGTCTTCCCAAGCAAGGCTGTGTCAATACGCCCCCTTTCTTGGTCATAGTGTACACTTCCCACGGGTGGTCACGTTGCGTCCAACCTTGGCCACACAGCCTACTCCGTCTCATCTTACTGAGGTGTACCATGGCCAACTCAGAGTCTTCTGCGCCAGTAGGGCGCATCTCGTTCGTTTCGTTGACACATCAAAACGTAGGGACAGTCCGCAAGCTCAATTCTGTCCTGTTTCCTGTCAAGTACAGCGACAAGTACTATGAGGACATCCTGAAGCCAGAAGTCGAGCCCTTTTGTCAACTCGGTCCGTCTACTCGATAACGCGGCTGTTTGAGGATACTTTCTCACATCATCAGGAACACCAGTTTACTACAACGATGTTCCCGTCGGAAACATCTGCTGTAGGCTCGAGAACAAAGAATTGTACTTGACAACCTTGGGCATCCTCGCCGTAAGGCATCATTTCAATTTAAACAGATCAGATTAGCTGATCCCATCACATAGCCCTACCGATCCCGAAAACTAGGTTCTCAAGCCCTGGAACGCATTGTCCAGGCCGCATCCCGTCATAACAAACCCCAGATCAAGCGGATATCGCTCCACGTCCAGGTCTCCAATGAGGATGCCAGGAGATTCTATGAGGGCCATGGCTTCAGCCAAGCTGGCGTCCACAAGAATTACTACAAGAAGATCAAACCCCAGGATGCATGGATATTGGAGAAAATCATCGAACACGGACCAGAACAATAGTTACACATTCAACAACTTGTAATACATGAGCAACAAACGCAAAGCATCGTCGTCTGAACTCGAACAAATACGTATGGTCATAAATTATAGTACGTTTGCAAGGGTGAACATGGTTCTCGCCCGTCACTGAGTGACCTGGCAATCAGGACGAGATTAATATGATACTAATGAAATAACGGGTCAAACTAGCAAGGCGGCCGGTTGATGTCAGTCACACGCGAATGACATCGATCGTTGAGAGAACTGACCTGTTCATTAAGAGGCCGCTTACGCTTACGACAACTGGTCGTTAAGATACCCCTTCATCGTGTCCGCAATGTTTCACCAGCTAGAAGGTGGTGAGCAGTCCGCTCTTCCAATGACGAGATAATTATATAACGTACCTGGTGCCTCTTCAGCGCATCTTTGCGGGTGAATGTCTTCCCGCATCCCCCATTACACAAGAATGGCTTCTCCCCTGAATGTGTCTCTCTGTGACGCTTCAAATCGTGCTGTCTGTTGAATGACAGTGCACATAGGTCGCACGAAAATGGTCGTGACGGCGATGCCGGATATTGTGGTTGCTGATACTGAGACTCGCCGCGCCCATAATACGGCGAGGTTGTTTGAAGACTGGATTGCTGATGCGGTGCGGGATATTGTTGCGATGGTACCGTGTAGTGAGGCACGGCGCTTGGTGCCTGATGAGTGTGGTTTGGAAGGGGGTAGCTTTGCCGGGGCTGATGGTATGCATTCGGTGACGCTGCTATATACTGATGATTTGAGACAGGTGGCGGGAAATTTCCGGTGTAGTCGTTTGCCCCATATTGGACGGGTGGGTGTACTGATGCCATGTTGTGCGTAGAACCCGTCATCGTCGGATAGGCGCTCGCTGGTACCGCTTGATAGGCACTCGATTGTGCGGGATAACGAGGGGGGTGTTGGGCACCAGCTGCCCATTGACTGCCCTCTGCGGCAGGGAAAGAGTATCCGCGTCGATCACCCATGATGAGGATTGGGGAAGGGGGGACTGGGAAGCGTGCCGGAAAACGCTGGAGCCCTTCGGTTCATAAAGCATTTCGGGACCGCCGATGCTTCATATAGACGTGCACAGAGCAAGCAATTTGCCGGCGCCGCAACACAGGGTGAGTACGACCCAAGCAAACATAACTAGTCGTAACCAGTTGTACGAGATCTCGTCTGAGGTCGCCCGATCGGATTGTTACCTCCAATGTGCCTGATACGGGACCAGATCTGGGTGTTTGAGTAAGATGACCCTGACGAGTATAATTACTGCGCTGGGTCCTCTAACCAAAGTTAGGTAGAGTGGGGAGATTACTCTCTCATCGATACACTCTAGCAACCATTCGTTGATTCAACCATCAAAGCGGAATCAATCCCAGTATGGCTGAGTTCTTCTCAAGCATCGTGGCGATGCTGGTTGAGAACTGCGAGTGAGTCCTGCTGACCTCTAGACGGGTCAGTCAATTGAGACCGGATTCCCTTCTATATATGATAGGTTGGCCCGAGTCTGGACACTTTGGTCGACCTAGTGGCCCCAGTGTGTGGTGCGACTAAGTATGTTCAGCATAGCCCAGGTCCGGTATGATCGAACCCTTATATCTTTTTCTTCAGAAAAGTTTTACGCGGACCGTGCTAACCCTGCCCGCTTAGGTTCGCCTGGCACTCACCACATTGTACACGCGTCACTCCTGTCATCCGTGTGGGCCTTGCCTCGGCACGTCCAGGGCGGATCTTGCAAGCACGGTAAGTCATGTTCCTTAGAACCTCTTGCCATCGTTCCCGACGGTTCCTCGTGCGGTCTCTAGTGACGGAACCACCAAGCCCCGTCCGTCGAGCGACGCCGCCGGAACGCGTGATAAGGTTGCGGGAAAGCACTGCGACACAGCGCGGTTGTGGCGTTCTTGGACTGATCGCGGCTGTAGGCAATGCAACATCAACGAAATATGTTTTTCTTTTGTTTTTATGTCGTACCTGTCTGTCAGCATGATTTTATTCCGCGACATTTACCGCTGTCTCATCGTAAGGCGGAGAAGTGAGTCGAATTCCCAGCTCTGAGTGTCCCAAAAAGGACCCGCCAATTGATCGACGCATGACGTAGTCTGACTCTACGGCCACCTCTCCCCCGTACTGTCCGTTGCGTCTAGCCCTCATGTCCAAGCATACCTCCTCAACCACCCCGTCAACATCGGGTAGGAAGAAGGCTAGACTTGCACCAGACCAGAGCATTCTCGACACTTATTTCCGTCTCGGCGCCAGTTCCGCCAACGGTAAGCAGACTACGATAACAACACCATCACCCCGGCAGATTCGCAGGGGTGGGTCTTCGGACGTCGTTTCTGAGGAGGCGTTTGCCTCTCTCGAGACCGTGGTCAATGCTATGTCGTACGATACGTTATGGCAGGACGGACATGGAACTCAGGACAACCCCATCCAGCTTGATTTAGGAGACGAACCCAATCCACAAGGTTCCATGCAATTGTCAGTACCGCCATTATCTCACGATCGCATTTCATCTCCTCCTGATGTTGGCGAGGGCGCTACGGCATCCCTGCCGTCAAAGCGTGCGACTGATTTGGGTCTTACCCTCCGTCCAACGGAGATAGATCTTGACTACAACCCCGTAGTGGTTGATCCACTGGCCTATCCTATCCACGAGTGTCCTTGGCCAGTCTCTTCTCCAGCACCATATTCCTTCCTTGCCCATACCCTGGTTATCCTGGCAAACACCCGTTCTCGTATTGCCATCCTCAATGCGCTCACCAACACTCTGCGGTGTCTCATATTATATCATCCTGCGTCCCTGTTGCCGGCACTCTATCTGTTGTCCAATTCGCTTTCCCCCGCTTATTCCCCACTCGAACTCGGCATTGGCAACTCGGTCATTTCGAGGGCCATCCAACAAGTTTCCGGTCTCACATCTGCAGCACTCCGGAAGTTATATAATTCTTCAGGCGACCCCGGTGATGTCGCGTTCGAGGCTAAATCTAATGTCCGCACCCTTGTGGCCCATCCGCCTTTGCTCATCGAGAATGTATACCAATCTATGTTGAAAATTGCGCATATCAAAGGCCAAGGAGCAGCGAAGCAAAAACTATCTATTATAGAGAAGCTGCTCGTCGCCGCGAGGGGAGAAGAGACAAGATTTTTGGTCCGGACGCTATCGCAGAACCTACGTGTGGGTGCTGTCCGGACGACCATATTGACCGCGCTAGCCAGAGCCTTGGTACTGTCTCCGCCTCGAAACCCGAGCATACCGATCCCAAGCGATTCGTCATTGCATGCGACGCCACGGTTCCTCGAATCCCTCCAACCATCTCCATTGGGCAAGCAAAAGAAAGGCGTTGATTCTCAACGTAACGAACTTCTCCTGAAATTTGCGAAAGCCGAAGCGCTTGTCAAACAGGTGTATGTCCAACATCCCAATTATGATCATATCGTCTCTGGAGCCATTTCTGGTGGACTCGACGGGCTCCCTACGCGGGTCCCGCTCACCGTTGGTGAGGCAGCCTGCTTTCCTGGTTCAACCCTTTTGGTAATCTCTTCAAGCAGGTATACCTCTCCATCCCACACTGGGCTCTCCAACTCGATCACTTGACGAGATATATGAGCGGTTGAATGATATGCCATTCACAGCGGAGTTTAAGTATGACGGTCAGCGTGCACAGATTCACGCTTCAAAAGTGGGAAATGGTTGCTCGTCGATTCACATCTTCTCCCGGCATCTAGAAAACATGACCGACAAAGTAAACTTTCCGTAAATTTGTCCACACAGATCGACTAATCATCCCATGCTCCGGTCCAGTATCCTGATGTCGTTTCATTGGTCAGATGCTTGTTTGCAAGGACGTCTGACCTACGGTCTTTTATTATCGACTCAGAGATCGTTGCCATAGATCCGGACGACGGCCGCCTGAGATCTTTCCAAGAACTTTCGAATAGAGCAAGGAAAGATGTAGAGATTCAAGATATCAAAGTCCCGGTGTGCGTATTTGCGTTTGACTTGATGTATCTTGATGGTGAAGTAAGTTTTTTTGGGTGCCATCATTTATTATGAAGTTCTATGTGACATCGTTGCATTCTTCCACCAGGTTCTTTTGGAGCGATCGTTCCGGGAAAGGCGGAACCTACTGAAAACGCGATTCCCAGCCCTGACACCAGGGGATCCAGGCACGGCTCACTTTACCCATGTTCATAGTTGCGAAAGCGCCCAAGGGCGAGAATGCATCGAAGCGTTTTGGAAAGAAGCCGTGGAAAGTCGCTGCGAAGGCCTCATGGTCAAGGTTGATTTCTCAAACGGCTCATTGTCTTGGCAGGCCTCTCATTTTTAGCTCAGCTTCTAGACAGTGCTGAGAATCTGGAAGTCGCCACACAGCACATGGCCCAGACTCGAAAGCGACCTTTGCCAGCTACGTACGAGCCTGGTAAGTTCATGCTTGGCACCTCCTGAATCACGGATTGGTAATTGGCATGATGGCACGTCAGATAAACGAACGTTCGCATGGTTGAAGCTCAAGAAAGATTACGTGGATGGCCTAGGGGATACACTCGATCTGGTCCCTATCGCAGCGTGGCACGGAAACGGACGCAAAGCAGGGTGGTGGAGCCCCGTCCTGCTCGCAGTCTGGGACTCCGACAAAGAGAGGCTCATTGCCGTCTGCAAATGCATGTCTGGTACGGTTTCGTCGCATCATGATAGCTTACGCATCGAATAAGCTTACTGGAATCGATTGGTCAGGGTTCTCCGATGCCTTTTACAAAGTATGACCAATTCCTCTTGCGTGACCAATGGGATGACTTGATGGCTCGCTCTAAAAACAGGATCTTACTGAGAGGTACCCTGATGGCGGTGACAATTGCTCACATCATCCTTTAGGGGACTATGATCTCGGAGGTGAGACTCGTCCGTGCTCGGAGTCCAACTTTGTGGTCCCATCATGACCACGTCCGCTTCCGCGTCCAGGCTTCAAACCCGACGTTTATTTTAAGCCCCGTGAAGTCTGGGAGATCCGAGGTTCGGAGTGAGTAAATCGCTGACTTACACTGCTTCTTTGCGCTCACTACCGTGGATCACGATGATCAAAGCATCACGCTCAGCCCTGTTTCCCTGGCAGCGTTGGGTGACGTATCTTCTTCCAGAGGTCTGAGCGTGCGGTTCCCGCGGTTCATTCGGGTCAGAGAAGATAAAGGACCAGAGCAAGCTACCACGTCTCATTTTCTCGCTCAGATATACCGTGACCAACAAAGCAGGGGCAGGGACGCCGCCGCCGCCGATGAGGGGGATCTCGTGGATATGGAGGGCGAAGTACAGGTAGACGAATCAGATGGTTGAGTGGGAACTGTTGTTATCGTATCATGACCTTGTATCATAGTACATTCACGTATGGACATGCTCAAAAGACAGAGAGAATCGGCCAGGTGCACGGAAGAGTGAAAACTGTGACATCAAACTTTCAATACGCGGTGTCGCAGACGATACCTTTAACTTGCAGGCCAAAAACTGGTGATAATCGTGAGTGATTTATGGTACGTACTATCGCCAGGGAATGCCCTGTCGATGATCCGCTTTAGCTCGCCATTCGACAGTGCAGCCCTCCAGTCGCTGTCTCTCTCTGCAGCAGGCAGCAGCTCCTGGAGTTGGGCGTATGACATGAGAAGAGAGTACTTGATGGTGAGTACTGGTGATGCGGATCCGTGGTCACTAGAAAGCAATTGAAAGACTTCGGAGCACGTCGCGAGCGCAGGCCGAGAAGAAAGGCTGGATCCTGCCCGACCGGTGTCGTTCTCCGTTGCAGAAGATATGATTCCCGAGTCTCGTCGGGATCCATTCCTAAGGAGGGGTCGAGGTCGAGGTTTGGTCCCTCCAGCGGCAGACGACGAAGATGATAGCGATCTCTGGTATACAGTGATTTTGAAAGTGAGAACCGGGATTGTCTTTGGCAGACCCTCCATCAGATTGTGGACAGTCCGGATGGGAGAAGTGTGTAGGCGGCTCGTCAGTGATGCTGCAAACTGGGATCCATCAAAGTGTCCTGAGAGTGTGAGGTTAATGAGCTGCAGGAGGTTCAGTTTGCCCACTCGAACAATCGAAGATCCTGCGGAGACGCACAAGTGTCGATAGTCGCGTGGCAATCTCACGACGCTCGCTATCTTCCTGCTCGATCGAGTGGAAGACGATATCTACTGGAGCAGCTGCGTCCCATCGTGTGCCAGTGCCACCCCTGGGAGGGGGGATCTGCGATAAGAGAAGTAGGGAAACCCTTTCTGGATCCAAATAACTGTTATTTCCGGCTTTGCCAAGGAGTTGGACCCTACCTCCAGACTTCTGGGCCCTCAGGAGCTCGTCTTTTTCAAACAAGGACAACAGCCATTGAAGAATTGGCCATGCATGTTCAGCGACCGCTGCTGGTGTATCATAGGCCTGGTCAAGGGGAGCGTCTTCGAGGTCGTAGACGCCTCTTCTGGGCTTTCTCCTGGAATCCTGAGGCAAGAGGTTCTTGCGCTGTATGAACCCCGGCTTGAGGATGGCCCAGCAGTTTTTGCAATCCTTGATACATAAGGCTTCTCGGGCGATGACAGAGTCTTCGTCATGTCCGGTATCGATCGATTCCGGGAACAGATCGCCCTGTGTGGCATCATCCAAAGGATATCTGGGCAGTGCTCTAAATAGAGACCCGGGTGAATTCGTTGCGAGAAATGAGAACAGGAGGCGTTGAGCAGCCTGAGATTCAGCCACCGAAGGAGATAAGGAAGTTTTGGAAAGAGCGGGCTTTTGTTTCGTGGGAGAGCCTTTGAAAGGGGATGGGGGGAAGTGTTCCTGTTGGAATAACTGATCACCGGTAGGTGGAGGGAAGAGAGCTATGTAAAGAAGCTGGCGAACAAGGTCGCTTGAAAGGCGGTGAGATCGAGATCCAGGCGAGCTGGTGTTCAGGGCGACTCACGGAGGTAATTTGAAGGAGGGCGATCGAAGTTGATCTAGTACGGCCATGCCAGATTCATACTGACCCTCCTCGAAACAATTGTTAACCAAACTACGCTGGTGTGTGGTCATTTCCCGCTCCTCATTTCGGGGGGCCATCGAGGAGGAGGACTCGCAGAGGCGCGTTCGGCACGTGACGGAAGATTAGGTTGTACTAGACTCACCCGTCGGGCTTTGTCGCCGTGGTTTCTGTTCATCATCGTATGTCTCAGAAACCACCGCCTCGTTGAGTTCTAACTTTAGCCGCTCAACCTCGCTACCACCACAACTGCCAGCGTCAGTGCCGAGACCAAGGTCAGTCGCTCTTCGCTACCACCAATTCCGATGCTGCACAGTCATCTCAGTGCGACTCTCGCTACTAGTCGGATGCTTCCGGTTCGCTCTCGCACAACACTTCGTCATTTGCTCGGGTATTTTTACCGGACCATGGCCACGGCCACAACCGAATCTCGATCTCGTGGGCCTGTTGAGTCCGCCATGCACGACAAGGTCAGTGCGATATACCGATCAGCACACCGAGAACGCCCTCCAAAGCCATTCCTTAGCTGACAGCTTTGCTCCAACCTTCACGACTCACCATTGCAAACCAATCCCACCTCCACCGCCATCATGCTGCCATGAGGGCCCAAGGTGGAGGCAACGGTGAAACACGTCAGTGTCGCATTCTAGACGTCGTCAAATAATCCTCTTCTCACGTGCTGCCACATCAGATTTCGCAGTGCAGATCATCTCAGAAGCGTTCAAAGGAAAGGTATATACGCACCTTACTTTACCAACCTTGCAGTGATTCATCCCCGTGTCCAGTCCACTCTGCAACGGCACAGGTTGGTTTACTCTGCTTTGTCAGACGAGCTCGCCCAAGGCCTCCACGCCCTGTCGTTAAAAACGTCGACGCTAGACGAGGCACAGCAGCAGTTGGCAGTTGGACAGGCCGAGTGATATTATGAAATCTGTGCCCCTTGGCTTAGTAGTCTCGTCAATCATGAGAGCAGACCTTAATTAATACGCCGTCCAACCACAAATTGTCCTTGCGGCCTTACCGCCAAATTGTAGTAATACGATTCTCCAGTGCTCAAGTCGCTGCGGGTCCAACAGGTCTTGCTGGCGATGCTGATCCGCAGTCAGATGAGAAACGTATCCTGGCAGCCTGTCGGGTTTGGCCTTGATGTCAACCTGTACAGACGCCGGTCTCTGATCCGTTCTAGGCTACAGCCAATCCGGCTGTTCGTAGCTATACCAAGTATGTACTACTACCCACTCGTTCCTCGGCACATTGGTATGAAATTTTCAATTATTTGCGTGACCCGCTCGCTTGTTAATGTGTCATAGGTCCAATGCCCTATGACCCTGTCTGTTCGCCTGTGGATTTGAGCGATCAGCGTCGGCTCGTGCACAGCAAACTACTACCTGTCTCAGCGACGATCAGCGCGGTTGCTGTCAGCACGGACTCCGGAGACATCCTGGTAACGGTGTCCACAGTCAATCTCCCACTTTCACTTTCCCGCAGGCCGGTAGTGAAAGCTGGACACTCTTTCATATCGACTCCCTCTACGACGTTTACCATCACGACTAGCATGCAATGACCGTCCTCCCATATATAAACAACAAAACGGCTTGGTACACTCCGCCCTCCTCCAACTGTACTATCCCAACGTCTGACCAGAAAATGTGTCGAGAGGACGCACGGCCGACGCTCCCTCCTGTTCGAGATTTGTTCCGGGGTAAGCCAAGAGTTCCCGCGTGACCCAGCAGGCGTAAATCTGACACGCCTCATAGATGAACTCTCCCGTTCACCTAGACCTCCAATGAGCTTACCTCCTCCGTGGATCGTCCCTGGCCCCCGTGTCGACCAGGGCTTCGACCGATCGTTTCCCCGAGCTGAACGTCGTCAGGACTCTCAGCTGGATGGACCCGGTGTTCAGGTACACTTGTTTGCTCATCCCGTCTTGTCGACTCACGTCGTGTGCAGCGTTCAGCCTCTTCGGCTGCCTATTATTCACATCCCACGCAACAACGCTACGAAGGACGTACTGAATCTCGTGCCTCGCTTCCCGATGGTATATCCCCATCTATAAGCCAACATCACCCACAAGTACATCAGTACCACGCTCGCTCTACTTCTCAGGCGGATCAGCGACCCGCGTCTCACGATCACTGTACCCCACCAGGGTCTCATCCGTATTCAAATTTGCCTGCACAGGGCTATTACTCTTATCCTACCACGGCTATCTCGTCACGGGGCTCAGGGTCCTATTCCGAAGGCTACGGCAGGGATCAGTACAGAGAACTGGTGACCGCGCCGGTCGCGCCGGAGATTCGCCAACCTCCTGTGTCCATGACTTCTACGTTGAAGTACGAGTGCGATTACTGCGGCAAGGGGTTCACTCGGCCCAGCAGTCTTAAGGTGCGCATGCCACTGCATCGTTCCAGACGCTTCTTGCCTAGACATGTCTGTTAGATCCACTTAAACAGTCATACAGGAGAGAAGCGTGAGTAATACCGCACGCCATGTGATGTATCAAAGTTTTTTTACCCTTGATGCTTGTAGCCTTTGTCTGCACATTTGAAGGCTGTGGTCGCAGCTTCAGTGTGCTCAGTAACATGCGCCGGCATGCACGGGTGCACGCTGAGGCCCTTAGTCGCCATCAAGAGGGCTCGAGCGATGAACACAGCGACAGGCAGTAACCTGACGGCACAAGCATCTCACCATGTTTAACGACCAACTCAGCATTTGCCACGACATGACGACCATATTTCCACGCATTCAAGCACAAAAGAAAGTCATTAAGAGCATCATTGCGCATGTAGCCCACATCATCTCTTCCTGTACGCATCATCTCTTCCCTTTCCCGACGGTGTATTCGCTGTTCGCTATCGCCCACTCTTATTTATCGATCGTGTAGTATTTCGTGCATTCGTTACGCATTCGGGTTCATTCACACTCACTGGCTAATATTTATTTATCGTACGCACCGAGACGACTTAACATTATTCCGTTATTTTTCTATTGCTTACTAGCATGGGGAAGGGAGTCGATGCACGCATTCGTCGGACAATAATAGACACATATCACATCCACTCAGCATCTGCTGCGCGCGTCATGCAAACACCACTGCCCAGCCTCCTCTCAAGAGCAGAGGGCCCAGAGCAGTTTAACCATCTTGGGCAAATTGCTCGGCTTTGCGTACTGCGACTGCGCGCGTTATCCCCTTGCACGTAGCGACCTGTGTATTTTTTTGATGGACGGGGGTCTTTGAAACATTCTGTTCAAAGCAGAAAAAAAACACGCGCGCCATAACACTCTCCGCTCCGACGGCGTTTGCCTTCGGTTTTCATTTTCGGTGGGTCAAAAGGCCGCGAGGCAAGGGCTCGAGCGTCGAGGGCTCGCTATAAAGAAGAGAAAACGGGTCACGTAAACTTACGGTATCCCGCGATCATGCTTCTTCCACGCAGTGGCGGTGAGCATGCGGTGTGTTCGTTTCCCCGAACCTGCCCACTGCAGCCGCGCGATGACGCGTGCAGACACGTAAACGCGAAGGGTGAACTCATTTCATAGACCGAGAAACCCTACAGTCCAGACAACCGCGTAGCCAAGTGGCTACGGAACAGAAATACATGAAGGGCCGGCAAGCAAAAGAGAAGACGAGCAAAGAAAAACCGTCCACACACGCAATGCTGTCCTCCTCAAGCGTACATATTCACCGCAGATCCTGTCTGTCATTCCGTCATTCCGTCAAACCAACATCCTTGCAGCACGGCCGCTCCTTCCCGTACGCCACATAACGCAAACGGCGTCATCAAATATCCATACCGTCACCCCCACTTGAAATTGGGGTCCATTGCACACGCCGTGCGCAGCCTACAAAGAAATGGCACGGCCTTGGCCAGCGTTGCGGACGCTGCGAAAACGCGAGCGGCCTCTCTCACGCTTTCCGCCATCGCCCCCTTCCGTGGATCCATCAAAGGCTCGGTCGGCCCGGGTATAGCTGATCGTACGAGGACTCTTGTGAGTAAAGCCCGCAAATGCAAGGGCCTTGCGGACGTTGAGAATTTCTTCTCCGTGAATCTCGTCCCGCAAGAGGGGGTCTTTGGTAACGTTTCTGGGCACACCATTAGCAGGAGCCAGAGGCTAGGAAGCAACGTGTTTGATGAGCGTGCACAGGATGTGTAAATGAATGAACGCATGCCTCCGGAGGAATGTCAGAGTCAAAATGTCTGGTATCTTCGGGATCTCTCAATTCAGGGCGATACGGTGCGGGATATCGGTGAATACTGTCCCAGTTAATGCCTTTGAACCACGGATGGGCCTGTTATCCCCGACGCCATCAGTACGAAGACGAAGGGGTGTGGAGAAGACACGCCTTGATCATATCTGCCCCATCACTTGTTCCAGAAGCTGATAAAATGAAGCCGCTGCGGCGCGCCTGAATTGCGAGGGAATCTGGTCGGAAAACTGATGCAGACGCCTGGCTACCGAGACGATCTTCTGGTTCACAGAGTAGTGCTTTCATCAAGTTGACACCCTCATGCGAAACATGAGGCCGAGAGGGGAACTTGAGTGACTGCCTCCAGTTGAGAATTTTTTGGCGAGTCACATGCCTCTAGAAAAAAAAATAAGACGGTTAGTCTGTTGCCAATCCTGTGCTTATCACTGCCAAGCGTAGGAGACACCCACGGAATTGCCCATGAACGGTGGGTGCCTATGTACCGACATACGATTAGCGACGCGAACGGAGCCGCAATCCACCGACTCCTTACCCATACAAGCATTCGAACATGATTACACCCAAACTCCACCAGTCACATGAAAAAGAGTAGCCGTTACCTCGAATAACTTCGGGTGACACTAACGACAAAGAATGGAGGAGTCATTTAAAGGATAAAGGCAAAATATCTTACTATACGAGTTTGTACCGCATCTTTGGGTCAGAATGGAAGCGTCAATATACGCATCCAAGCCAGCACAGGAAGAGGAAGAACTTACACAGAATATGCTAGCTGCAGCGCGGTGCGGACGTGAGGTCGATGACAGCGCGGAAATGGACTATGGGAACTACTGTACCTTCCTACGGTTCTTTTCTCGCCAAGTGAAGATACCACCCTGGCCATCACCGTCTCCCAAAAGCGCTTCGATGTCCTTCCTGTCCATGCGCCTTGTCCTGGATCCGTCCATCAGGCCATTGCCATCGTCAAGGTCAATTCCGTGCTTGTGCAAAAGTTGCCGCCGTTGCTGTTCATAATCTGTTGCGAGGTGTCAACTACAAGCGTTGTCCATGTCATGCACAAATGAAAGGCGGGTTACACGATGTGTCATGCGCCCAGTGAAGATCAGTGCTGTGAAGGGTGGTAGGTTAGCGCTTGACCCAAGGATGGGGACCCAGGCCCCCATTTAGTTTCGCCCGTACTGACGCGAGCCCGAAATCACTCAGTCGTATGTGTCCCTCCGGATCAAACAAAAAGTTCTAGAGGAATGGCAGAGATACCCGTTTATCAAGAATGGTCCTTAATTTCCAAGAATTTAGATGACTCACGTCAGGCTTAATATCGCGATGAATAAAGCCAAGTTTGTGGCATGATTCGATGGCAAGGACCATCTGGAAATAACGCGCTCTATCGCACACGGCATGTGAAATTGGAATGACGAACCTCGGCAACATAAAATCGGGTAAAATCCTCCTCGAAAACATCGCGTTCTATCAGAAGATTAAGGAGATCTCCACCACCCATGTATTCGAGTACCTATATTTATTTTATGAAATCAGAATGAATCAGTGAATTTCACCCCTTTAGGCAGTATACGATGTCCAGTGGTGATAGAACTACCGACCAGATACAGGTTGTCACGGTCCTGGAAGCTGTAGTATAACCTTACGATCCACTCCGCTGCGCCTGGTGAGGAAACCAGAGATGCGGATTTGAGAACGTCGCGTTCGGCACGGACGTGACCTTCCTGCCCTTTCCGTAGCATGTCCGTTTTGCGTAACTATTGTTAATTTGTGAAATGAAACGGGGGATAAACAAATTAGCAGATATGAAATAAAAATACCTGCTTCATCGCGAATAGGCGACCCGTATCTCGTTCTCTGACGAGGGAGACGACACCAAAGGCACCTGTGGGGTAAGATGAATGCAAAATGGATGTCGATATCAAATTCATCCAAGTACGAACCATGACCGATAGTCTTTAGTTTGATGAAGGCGGTCACATCTACTTTCCTGCGACGGTCGCGTAGATAATCAGTTTCGTTCTGTCGCCAGCGAGAGCGCAAGTCCTCTTTCTGTTCCTCAGGGAGGCCCATGGCGATCATGTCGTTTTCCATGGCGACCCTTCTCTGCTCGCGAGACGGGGGCTGCCGAAGAAGAGGAAAATAGAGGTTCTCAAAGTAGATCCGTGCTGACACAGCTTTTTCGAGCGTGGCCAGCGATGGAGTGATCGGCTTTCTCTGGGATTGGACTAAAGAGGAGAGAGGCTTTCTGGATTCTACGGGGGTCTCTTCCTCGTGTTCGCCTACCTCGGGATGTGCGACGAGACCGCCGCTCCAACGAATTATGGAGTTGCCGGGGCGCCCTGGGAGGCCGTCGACGATAGAAGAGACACGCACATTCTCCTGTGCGGCTGTAGTCAAGGTCGACGAAGTGGGTGTGCTCAGACCGTTCACGACCCGCAGCGGCGGTGATTGACCATCAAGGGCGCTGGACGCCGAGGGCTTTAATGCGTTGACAACCTCGTTGATGGCTCTTGCCCTGTTGGTCTGTCTCACGCGGGATTTGATTGGCCCAGCCCACCGCGGATCTGGCATTGGATGGTTCAAGAAGGGGGAAACGAGTGAGAATTGGACCGAAGCAGACCTCCGAGTTTTCCCAAACCATCTGGGCCCCATCGGGTTAGAAGGGCCTCTGCCTGGTCGGCATCAGAAGCATGGACGAGGTGCCTGAACGGGCACCGTCAAAGATTGTGTGACGGGGATCATGCAGGAGGACGCACACAAAGCCGATAGGCCTGGATACCATGTCCTTGCTGATGCGCTTGATCTTTCTCAAGGGTGCGTCGAGATTCGGGCCGGTAGACGACCATTGGAAGAGACGCGCTGAAGACGGGGTGGGTATCATTGCAAGGAGGTCATAGAAACCCTTGTGGAGGAGGAATGTGCCTGCAGGGGCATCGTTGAGAGAGTAGGCCGGGTAAGGATAAGGGGCGACGTCGCGATCGGTGGCCATGTGAGAGTCGGAGGAGAGTGACCATATCGGGGTTTGTCGGCGTCGGGCTGATCAACATCATACAGGTATGTACCGTATATTTTTTTTTCTTACGGCAAACACGCAATTTCCGCGTGTACACAGCATCGTGCTCGTCCTGGAGCACCCCCACCACGCTTCGTAGCGCTCCGTGCCTTCTTGGGACCCTCCCACTAATATGGGTCAGGCCGCGAAGAACTTGACCCCCTCGTTACATACTCGGTGCGCCCAAAAAGTATTACATCGTCTCGCAGGATCTCGTTTGCCTTCCTATTCTTGATCCTATCTACATCATCCGAACATGCTCCGCTATCCCATTTATTCCTCTCACTTCACTCCGCATCCATCACTTTCCGATCGCACTCGTGCCCTCTCCCTCGCCCTTACCCTGCTGTCCACCACACCTCGTGTCGCTCAATTTCCCGGTCTTCATGTTCTCCTCGTTCTCCAAACGCCCCTGATTATTTCTCCGACTCATCGCCTCCTCCTGCCGCAAGCCTCTCTTCCTCCTCACCCCGCTCATTAGCACCCCCAGCGCGTGCCTCTTCATACTTATAAACCCAAAATTTCTTCTTTCATTGAACCATAATATTCTTTCCTTCCTCTTTTGCCTATCTGCTTAACTTACTATGACGAGCCCGAGGGACGATCGTATGTACGGAGCTGTTGCCAAAACACGCGGAAGCCCTCCCGGAGGGGATCCGCAAAATAGTGCTTTCTTTCAGACGGGACAGGGTGGGCGAACTGTGCTCCCTCCTCTTTCTTCAGCTTTTCCAACCTCACGTTCTCCAGGTCTGTTTTTTTACATAGTGTTCTCCCAATATGCTCAACTTGTTGGCTCTCGCCTGTAGGGCCCGACTATCCTAATACCTACTCGCAGACTCGCTCCTCTCCTCCAAAACCCGACCACATCCAGTCGGGTTACAATCCATGGCCTCCTTCGGCAACTCGTGCGTTCTCTTCCACATATCTCGTCTCGCTTGACCTGTTCAATCTCCTCCCATCATCCAGCAACGGCTGCGCCGCAGCATCCTTCCACCTACTACGAGCACTACGACTCAAGATATCAACAATCGGCATACACGGCATACCCAACGCGGGCTTCGACCACGATCCCCGCAGATCACCAAGGGTCTCGTAAACTTCCTCCCCTTAGCGTCCCTCCTGCTGCAGTGAGGGACGACCGCTGGCAAGGCGCAAGTTATGGTTCGGTGGGACCCCACATCTCCAACTACGCTGACATTCGCTCTCCTACCGCGACCTATCCCCCTGAATACGCCCAATTCCAGCCTCATACTTCTTATTCCTATCCTCCTGTGCCCGATCCACGCGGTCACCCTACCCAACATCCGTCCATTCATCACTCCCATCAATTATCGTTAGGTGGCGTGTATCCGCACGAACGTGGAGTCCCTGCACATGTCGAGGCACATGGCCCTTCACCATACGCTAGGGGCACAGTGACGAACAGTGTGCTTACTCAGGAGCCTGCTTCTGTGCTGGTCACCGAAGAACCCGTCATAAAGAAAAAGCGCAAAAGAGCCGATGCGGCTCAACTCAAGGTTTTGAACGAAACGTATGCTCGGACGGCGTTCCCGTCGACAGAGGAACGTGCCGAGTTGGCACGGAAGCTTGATATGTCCGCTCGAAGCGTTCAGATATGGTAGGCTTGCTGACACTTTGGTTTGACGATGCTGACACCCGAAACAGGTTTCAAAACAAGAGGCAGTCAATGCGGCAGACCAGTCGCCAGGCGGCGAGCTCTGCGGCGAGCGCACCACATCAACCATTTTCCATGTCGTCCGAGGATGTTGGACACTCCACGTATGGCGGCAGCCTCAGCCCCACTACGCTCCCTACTCATGGTTTTGTCCAGCGCTCAGACTCGCGCCCAGTTGTGAATCCCGACGCCCGGACATCTACCCAGTCTCATCGCGAGGATAAGTGGTCATCGGGTCGATACTGATCTCGATCGTTCGTCATCTTGATTTCATCTCTTCCTAGATTTTCGTATACAATTCATGTCACTCTTTGGAATTCTCGCATCTCAATATTCACCAGGACAACGATCATTCATTATCAATGTCTTTAACTTACACACTTACACGTGCTCCGATGAGCCCTTAATATTGTACATATTCCATTTATACATTAACACATCAGACGGCAACCATTTGTTTCCTTGTTTTCTTTTTGTACTGAATAGTGTTTTCAATGTGACGTATGTAGCTTCTGGCATCTGGTATTGTTTTCCTCTGGTGGATCAAGTGGGGATAGAAGTAGTACGTATTTTGTGGACTTCCGTCAGGAATTTGCATGTCATCGGAGCTCCGCGGTTCGACCTGGCGTCGAATGGGCCCTCGGAAGCCGCCCTGCACGACTGTAAACAAAAGCGTCGTCCCAGTGACTCAGGCTGAGTACGTTTTCGGAATAGCACATCTGTAAACCGAGATCTCGACGACCTATTGCGTTGCGATACGGAGATAGATCAACGGCATCGATAAGATACACGAGGTCATTGCGTACAACCTTCTCTTTCGCGTCGACGGATCTTCTTTCTTCTTTTTTTGTCGTCTGATTTGGCCAGCGCACAGGGCTGACCAACGCGCGCTGGCCAGGAATGGCCACGGGCGTCGACGGGGATCCTTTAGGGGAGGGGGTGCGTTTGGCACAATTGATGGATGGCGCACGCAAACAGGACCGAATTCCCTGGGGGATTGTGTGGACCTGATCACGTCTGCGCCGACGGACTGAACGGTCGCGTTGACATGGCTACTATGGGAGCGCGCCTTTCTTTGTGACCGGACCGACCCGTAATTTGCTATTCATTTAATGAAAAAGCGTAACATTATTATCGACGAGTCGACGACATCCACCGATGCGGTCCGGTGTTGAGGTCGTTGGGTTCGATCGCCGAGTGTGGCGACTGGAAATGAATTTGTGGCGATCATGACCAGGCATAATATGACAGGCAGACAACACGATTTTACATATACAGCCGTCCGTTGATCACGGAGAGAGGGAGACTGAGCGGCGCGCGAACGCCCAGGTGCGGTGGAACAACAGTTTCGAGAAGGCGGACAAGTCGTGCTCGCGCTTGGCCAGCCAATCCACTTGATTCCGACTCTACGTTTTCTACTGAAAAAGGCAATCTTGGATCGTCGCCGATGCTTCCGCGGATAAATGCGAATGATCAAAATAACCCCCGGTCACAAGCTTTCTAAGGATCATCATCGCTGTCTGTATCCTCCGGCTTAGGTCCCCCATGGGTAAGCCAAGCTAACTTCCTCAGCCTCCTTCTCTCCTCCCGTACCTTCAATTGGTTGCGAGTTATTTTCTTCTTCTTCTTCACAGCAACCGCGTTCGCCGCACCAGCTGCGCCCTCTTCTGCGCCGCTTACCACAGGCGTCGCAGCATTCGACACAACCGGGCTCGTTAGCCGCGATCGAACAGGAGTATTCGCTCCGCTTCCTTTCGGAGACTTCGCATCGCCTAGGATATCTTCAACCACAGCGCTCTTCCCTTTATGTGCCATTCGTCCTGCTTCGATTTCCCAGATTTCAGAGCCTGATTTACTCAAATGAGCTAAAAATGAAACAGGGTGATTCTGATGTATTACTCACATAGAGACGAAACGAACTCGTGGTTGTGGGATATGATCACCTGCGCGTACATGGGTCCATTAGTTTCGATCAAGTCGGGGCAAACGGAGCGAATCATACGACTGCACCAGTCCAATTCTTGATTGCAACTGCAAGCCCACCCAGAGCCTCGCGATCTAAGAAGTTGCTGGGTTCGTCGAGCACGCAAATCTGCATGTAGCCCTTGAGTTGTCGCTGTATACATATCTTGTGTTACATACCTGAGGATTGTTCCACAGGCAGGCCGCAATTACGAGTTTGATCTTCTGACCTTTAGCCGAACTGTCAGAATTGCCAATCACAAACAAGGAGTGCCTTACCTCCAGAAAGCCCTGATATCTCGTTATACTGAGCGATATCTCCATCTAACCCAATATCTTCCAGATGCTTTCGTACTATGTCTGACCGCGTTTCCCTCGTGCCAGCGCCCTCTCGAGAGGACTCCAGATCGTCGAATTGTTGCACCAGCTTCACATACCCTTTCTCGAGAAGCTGATCTCGTGGGACCCATGTATTCCACTTATGATCCAGTCCACGCCACTTGATCTCGTACTGGAACGACTTTTTGAGCTTTTGACGTCCCATAATGAGCTAAGCATCTCCCAATCAGCTGGCCATGCGTCACGTTAATAACACTCGATCGAACCTCCAGTTTGCGTTTAGACCCATTTCTGCCCACCCATTCCTGTTCAAGCAGTGCCTTTTCCTCATCTGTCAAAACACGAGTTACTTTTTCGAGGACTTCTCCTGGTGACGTGGCACAAAAAGTCACACTCCGAATTCAGTCGACCCAGATTGTCACTTACGATCGTGGCCGTCTTGGAAACGCCATTGAATATAACCGATGGGCGTTTTCTCGAGATGACGTTCTATAGTGTATGTCGTTATTAATTCATTAAATCGATGGAAATCAGAAGTTACCTATATGATGGGTGGCATGCTGGGATACGTAACCGACTCGTAGCGCTGGGTGCTTGTAGACCGTGCCTTGTTGGGGTACTGTTTCTCCCTGAAGAAAGAGTATCCGCAAAGCAATATCAATCACATGTTCACACGTTCACGTACAGTCAATAATTTGATTAAAGTTGACTTCCCAGCACCATTAGGTCCGATTATGCCTACCCGGCTGGAAGTGGGAAAGAAGTAATTTGTGGTAGAGAGAGCAACGGTGGCGGAAATGAAAGCTTACCTTGACAGAGACAGCGCACAGCTAACGTTGTACAAGCTTGGAGTCGACCGTCCCGGATAAGTGAAGGTACAATTTGTCATCTTGAGGATAGCGCGCGTGTTGCTCCTTACCCCCATCAAGGAACCAGGGGATGGGAACGCGAATTTGACGGAGGTGGCCTCGAGAGTATAGTAAGACTTAGCTTCGGGGTGCTTTTCAGCAAATGTGGAGAGATTTCCCGGATAGTAAACGAGCTAAGGCGAGTCACTCAGTTCACCGCGATGAATCAAGGCGGAGGAAATCACCTTCTTAGATTCGTAGTGGATTATGTCCGTCGTAACGTTATCCAGGAATCTAGGAGCGTCCATCAAGTTTCTCCTGTGGCAAGACATTATGATCGATGCTCACCCTGAGTCGTGACTAACAATAAGACATGTGACATTTTTTTGGGCGACAAGCCATTTTTCGAGCCAAAGCACAGAAGCACGATCGAGCTATAGATCGAAGGAGACATGAAACGGAAAAAGTGCCCGAGAATACCGCAGAACGACGTACGTGGTTCGTGGGCTATTTGCGGTGATAAAAGTCAACCCCAGAGTGAAACTATTAATTAAAAGGGAAAAAAAGATACGAACCTCATCGAGAAGTAACAAGTCTGCGTGGTACAGCATCGCACGGGCTAGCTCCAGCTTCATTTTCCAGCCCCCTGAAAGCCCGCCGACGATGTCGGCCTGCCTGGTATCGTCGAAGCCAACCTCAAGGAGTTGGTCCCTGATCTTCGACCTCGGCACGTCTTTGAGGGATTTGTCTGGACAAGTGAGCCAACGGCTTGGATGATGCACGTGGCGAACCACCCACCTGAAGCGACGAAGTCCAGAACGGACAAGGAGGTCTCTTCGCCTTGCAGCGAATGTTCTACCATAACACATCGCAGTTGATCCTGGGGTGGGAAGTTCTCCACCTTCCCATCACGTAGCTGACGCATGAGGGTCGACTTCCCCGATCCATTCGCGCCCAGGATGCCATATCTCCGCCCACGGAAGAGGCGAAGCGTGGTATGCGAGAGGAGCAAGAGTGCACCGTACGCAAGCGAAAAGAGTGTGTCGCACAGCAATTCACCCTCTTCGTCGGACCCACTTGTCACCACTCCACGTTTTGCCTAAAGGGAAAATCGGTTAACGAAAATGACGGAAACGAAAGAAAGGGGGGCAAACTAAACTCGTTCGACAGCGTGCAGATGTGAGCGAACCCTCTCAGCAAATTTTGTCGCTTCATCAACCCCTAGCCATGGCTTCATGTACAGCCCAACACATCTATCCCACTGGGATTTCTCAAGGAAACGTTTCTGATAGACAAGGTCCGCTACCATAGATGCTTGGAACTGAAGGGACGACGTCAACAAGGCATGCCTCGCTGCCGAGGGTTGGTTTGGCTCCGCTGCAGACCGCACTACGAGGTTGCCGTCCAGCAGAGTTAGCAAGATCTTGAATATCTCAGCCGTCTCAGCATCCAGATCTCGTGAAGGAGGCGTTCCACCAGACGATGCGCCTGACTTCAAAAGCGTGTTCAACGCGGTCTCCGCAAACGCGCGGACCTACAGGGGCTGCTAAGAAAGTACACGAGGGGACACGCTTCGATTCGATTACTCACCTCGGGGAATGCAGCGCTATCTGCGATTTTTTTGACACCGTCCACAAGAGGGCTCAGATACCGTGCAGCAACTTGCGGGGATCTCACGAGCTTTACGAGATTGTCAATGACAACCACCGTGCGCCGTTGTACCTCCATGCTCCGGTCGTTCAGCGCCCGGATCAGCAACGGCACGAGGACTGCGAGGGCGGGCGCAGTCACCTCCGCAACGAAAGTGGCCGATGATAACGCCTTGATGCATGCAGGGACCGTGTCGGGATTAGACATGCATTTAACCAGCGCGGGCACATGCGGCGCCAGATCTTGGTTCGCGAGCGTGTTGCAGAGCGAGGTGGCACACTTGACGGCCGAACTCGCAACCTAGCGGGTCCGTCAGGACACATGGACGTTCGAGCACGAGCTCTGGAAAGTACCTCTTTTTTGGTGTCGTGCATTGCAAGCTCGACCTTGGGGAGTATGTGCCCCAGCTCATCGGCGACGGCATCTTTGGCGGTTGCCACAAAGCTCTTGAGCGCGTCGAGTGCCCCCACTTTTGTTTGCCATTTTCCTTTTTCTAGGACGTCCTCCAGGCTTTGGAACACGATCCTCGTCGCCTCTGGAGGGAAGAGTTGCAATATGGCTTTGGTCGCAGTGGTGGCGGCGACGCGTACCACCTCTCCCTTGTCGGAATAGAGGTCAAGCAAGATGGAAAGACTGGGGAGTAATAACGGGGCGCTGGCCGCTCCAAGCACAGCGGGTAACGACTGGAACGCAATCGCCGCAGACTCTCGTTCGTAGCCTGACTTCTTGTTGAGCGCAAAGGCGTGCAAGCTTGAAATCACGTTGCGATCGCTGAGCATTAACACGACGCGCTGTCAGCAAAGGCGATCGCGGACGACGGATGTGACGACGGACCTGAGTGTCTCTACTCCGGCCTTTGATACAGCCAGCGCAAGCTTATCGGCTGCTGCCTTGGCATCTTGTGCAGAGTGAGCTGCATCGCGTTCTCGCCTCTGAATGGACTCACCAGGTCCGGTTGGGGCGGAACGCAGCGACTCGATGATCGACGCAAAGTCAGTATCGGTAGTTGACTCGTTCGTAATGGCGGGAGACATCGACAAGTACAGACGAAGCGATCGTTGGGTATCGTGAATTAGGGTGATGATATACTCCCTTCCAGTCTATGGGTGAGATTACAGACAACGATTGTATGGCAGTAGTTTCCTCTGAAGATAGAACTTGAAGAACGTTTGACGAGACAGTTTTAAACGAGAAAAGTCCGGGCCATGCTCAATCCATGCCCTGCAAAATTTCCGATCTGACAAATGGGGTAATACACATCAATATACTAATACTACAATCCTGAAGTTGTCCATGTGCTAATGGTGCATAGAAGACACTAGTCCTGCGTCTGAGCACTAGATCGTACCATTTCGTAGGTTATCAAACTGGCTACGTTCATACCTCAGCCAGTTGGGGCTATGATCGAGTGGCCCCATCGCATCCTTTACGATCCGTACCAAACTCTGTCCAGGAACTGGGTCCTTACCAGGGCCGGCCTCCATACCTTCCCTATAACCGCTCTTGTCACCGCTGAGTTCCCAAAACATACTGCCACCAAGTCCCTGTTCGCGGATCCACTGACCTTTCATCGCACCAACCTGTTCGTTGTCGAAGCTGATCATCTCCTTCTTCTGATAGTCATATGACCAGCTTGCCAGCCTCTGGTTATCTTGGTCTACGTAAGAACCCGGGAGGGGGAGAACTCGATAGTCGTAGACTCCTTGCTCCCAGCTTCCAGGACCAAGACCGGAGAAGGGTGTTCCAGGACCGCCGGTGTTCATGAAGCTTCTACCATAGAGCGGAATCCCGAGAACCAGCTTCGATCTCGGAACGCCGTTGGAACCATACCAATGGACGGCGTCTGCAGCGTTGATTGGGGGGCCGTAGATAGTGGCTTGATGGTTGGCAACCGTGTCCCAGGATCCGGCTGCGCGCAGGTGTCATTATTCGTCCCCATGGCTCCATGCAGTGACTCACAGAAATCGTAGGCCATCAGGTTCCAGAAGTCCAGATAAGGGGCCATCCCACGAATATCCAGTTTCCTGTAATTGTCCGGTCCACATGGTGCGGCGATCTTGAGACTATTAGCTAAACGTAGTCCTTGGTGACTTAAAGTTGGCACTCACAGTCAGCAAGAACTTGTGGTGGGCACTCTTGCTATATGCGTGTTGGTCCAGGGCATAGCGGAGCTCCTTCAAAAGTTCGCGATAACCGACCGCTTGCTCGTGATTAGACGGATACTCGTAATCAACATCCAGGCCGTCTAAACCGAAGTCCTCCAACAGCCTAACGGCAGACTGCACAAAGTTATGGCGTGCATGTGGGTTGACGACGACGGGATGGAAAGAGGGAGAGTAGGACCAGCCTCCGATGGACAGGAGCACCTTGAGATGTCTGTTCTGCTGCTTGAGTTTATAGAGGGCTTTGAGGTTGCCATATAGGTTGTGCCCGCCTTCATTCCAGGAGTCGCCGGGATGGTGGATATCTTTATCCGC
>JBBPOC010000180.1:0-24358 GCA_038091235.1 Tylopilus rubrobrunneus | reverse complement strand
CTCTTGATGGATACCACTTACCGCATTGCCTCTGTGGAGCAAGAATCATGATATAAGGGCTGGAAGAATGGTTCGGTACCATTCGTCTATCTGATCCACCATTAATGCTGCTTCAAATGGTTGTCCGAGGTCTGCTAGCCTATGCCTTTCTGGTGGGCTGCGCAACAGCGACTACAATCGTCACAGTAAATGGAACCGCAAGCCATCCCATCTCCCCCCTCCTTTGTCAGTATTGAGAGCATCTTTCCTTTCTTAATGAACCACTGATGACCTTTGTCAGATGGCCAGATGTTCGAGGCATGAAAATTTCTCCTCAGCGATAATTTCCTCGTCTGACGCATATATTGTCCAAACCAACAGGATTTTAATGTATGTCTCACCATTTGCTGGGTTGCAGGATGACAAAAATCTTCTGTCAGCATGTAAGAGGAAAGCCTAGTGCAACTGCAAACATCGATTGACAGTCTTGTAGAGCGGCGACGGCGGTCTTTATGCTGAACGTAAGTCACCCGCCACAGCTCAAATCTGGATGGGCCACTTAGAACCCTACTTCAGTGTTGCAGAATCGTGCATTCCAAAAAGTCACGCCAAGTGAGTGGCGTGATGAGCAATGCAGTATCACCTAATAGTCCTATTCAGACACAGCCGACGCGCTGAAGGCGTGGAGTGCCATCAACGGTGCAGGAATCAATGTGATAGCTGATCCGACCCCCGTCTCACCTGCACTGCCGAATTCTCTTCAGTTGACCATTCCAGCAAAGACTACTGGCCAAGTCGGTTTTGGCAACAGCGGCTACTGGGGTTTGTTGTATTCTCTGTGTTTTACGAGCTAACTTATTGCGACGCATTCCAGGAATCCGAGTGAACTCCGAGTGGACATACAATGCGTCCTTCTATTATAAATTTCCCGTTGCTTCTTCGTTCAATGGGACAGCTACCGTTGCATTGAAGAGTTCTTCTGGTCAAGTTTATGCTTCTGCCTCTGTCCCGATCAGGGGATCGCAGACGACTTGGGGTCAAGTTAATCTGCACCTCAAACCCACAGCATCTTCCAGCTCTACAGCGAACAACTTCACTGTCACTTTTGATGCAGCCAGTGCCGCTGGTCAGACCATCCACTTCGCCATGTTTTCCCTGTTCCCTCCAACCTTCAACAACCGTGAAAATGGCATGAGGATCGACCTAGCAACTGTGTGTGGCGATCTAAACATGCTATGGCACGCTAACCAACTCAGCGCGATTCTTTAAGGCCTTGTATGAAATGAAGCCTTCATTCTTCCGCCTGCCTGGTGGTAATAACTTGGTATGGAAAGTTTACCTCTCTAGCTTCTTCGTTGACAAGTTCCACAGGAGGTACAGATCTCGTGTGAAATCATTGCCAGTACGCTAAGCAGCAAAACATTAGGGCGAGAATTTCACGGCTAGGTGGGTATGGAACGCCACCGTTGGCCCCATCTTGAATAGACCTGGTTTGTATTCGCATCTGGTTAGGTTTTCATCGCTCACAAGATATAAACAGGCCGCTTGGGAGACTGGGGCTATATCAATACCGAGTAAGTGACGGTTGAGCAGCTGTTCGCTGTTCGTGAAGTAATTTACTTTTGACAGTGGTCTCGGCCTTCTGGAATATATGTACTTTTGTGAGGATTTGGATATGGAGCCAATTATGGCTGTGTGGGCAGGTCGGTTGTCCCTTTTGAGTGCTGAATGCCGTGTCTAATAATTTGCAGGGTATCCGCTCAATAAAGAGAGCGTTCCTGAAGATGACCTGACCCCGTACATCCAGGCTGCCATTGACCAGATCAACTTCGTAATTGGTGATCCGGCCACTAACGAGTTTGGTGAGTCTAGATCGTGCCATCTTCCAGAGTGAACGAGTCTAATTCGTATCTGAAGCTGCTCTCCGTGCCTCCCTTGGACATCCCGAGCCTTTCAAGCTTAACTACGTCGAGATCGGCAACGAGGACTTCTTCTCCCCTCAGTCGTGAGTTAGGTCCTGCCATGGACCTGCACCGTCCCGTTACAAACTGACTGGCAGATACATCTACCGTTGGAGGGAGTTTGCAGGGAACCTCACCGCAACGTTCCCTCAGCTTAGTATGTACGCCATTTTTGATTGGATACACTGCTTATTTCGGTTTTCGTCAAGAATTTATTGCGACCACGTATCCATTCAATCCCATTCTGAACCCCGTTCCTAAGTATTATGATCTCCACCTGTATGACACACCACGTGAGCCACAAT
The DNA here is from genome assembly GCA_038091235.1 of Tylopilus rubrobrunneus. NCBI lineage: Eukaryota > Fungi > Basidiomycota > Agaricomycetes > Boletales > Boletaceae > Tylopilus > Tylopilus rubrobrunneus. Next base: position 22,113 of record JBBPOC010000180.1, on the reverse strand, counting down.
ATGTTTAACTACATAGTATTCTGACTGCATAATAGAGTACTTTGTCGAGCATGCATTTGACTTCGACAAATACCAGGCAAGACGAACACGCTCCTCACTGCATTTCCCTGCTTATGCCCGATTCTTCTTATAGCGAAACGGCACATACTACTTCGAGGTGGGCTTGCAGAGGCATACAGTACATTTTAATAGATGTATTAAACATCCCGACAGGGTGAATACGCTGTGAACCCACCACAAGAATCGATGTACTATCCGATTCTCCAAGGTAAACTGGTGTCTGAACATATGCATGACTTTGGCGACTCACTGGTTCTCGAAGGTTCCTTGGCAGAGGCTACATACATGATTGGCTTTGAAAGGAACGGCGACATTGTTTTCGCTGCTGCATACGCCCCTTTGCTGACGAATGTTAATGTTGGGGGAGTGAGTTCTACTTTTTCTGTTTGCCTAGTGTTACTGAATCTTGGAATTTGGTAGTCGAAACAACTGGTCGCTTTTGAGTGAGCGACTTGGTGTATCTCGTGTATGTCGACCACTAATTAGGAACCAACAGCGCGGCCAATCTTTACCCTTCTACCAGTTACTATGTCCAACAAGTGTGTCTACTCAGTTTCTACACGACACGTGTCTGCTTCGGACTCACATATCGTGTACAGCTTTTCAGTATCTACCGTGGCTCTGAATATTTGCCGAGTACACTCCCCGCCTTCAATGGAACTCTCTACTGGAGTGTCACGCGTGACACTAACACTAGTTCTGTCTTGATCAAGGCAAGTAATTCAGTTTTCTCTTCCGCCATTTACATAGATGCCTGTCATACTCATTGCTTACTACAGGTTGTCAACAATGATGCTACCCCCGCTCCGGTGACGTTCATGTTGCCCTTCCAGGTGGCTTCCACCGGGAATCTTACCGTACTCGCCGGTGCTTCTAACGCAAGCAACTCACCCACTACTCCTAACGCTGTAATTCCCAAGACCTCTTCCATGTCCTTTGCCCAGGTGTTCAACTACACTGCCCCCGCATACAGTGTCAGTGTCGCGACTGCTCATATCGTATAGCATTGCTATACGACCTATAAATATATCTTTCGTGGTACATGTATTTATTTCCAGAGACATTTCTTATACCCTCTGTAATAGCCGCCGTGTTCAGAATAAAAAGGCCACATGTGCGTCGATATGGAGGAGCTGAGCCGGGACAATGGCACAACCAGCTCTGTCACCGCCATCCAAACCAATGCAGATCAGGATGAAGCGACCTCCAAGCGGGCTTCAAGCCATATTATTTCCAACCACCAGACAGCATATCTGGCCGTTCCTTGAATATTGCCGTCCTGACACTTGACTCGCACTTTTCGCAACCATTCACCCACGCTATTTCAGGATCATTAAACATTAAACAAAAGAGGGACGTCGTGGCTTCTTGCACAATAACATTGTAGGACGTTAAACATCGCTACTTATTCCATCTCAACGCTACGTCAGAGTCTATCGATATCAAGATCATCAGCGTCCATCCAAAACACAACCCGCGCATACTTACCCAATCGCCAACATGAGTAGATACCCCACGGTGGATACGACCTATGAAATTCGTCGGTTCGAAATATTCATTCTCACAACGACATGTAAGGGACACGCACCAGCGTCGCGATGATGCTCGCTGGAATACCGTTCTTGAGAAAGTCAACATTGGTGAGGTAAGCCTGGCCTAGATCGTCTTCTTGCGCTGCCCTATTGACCCAGCGGATGTGCGAAGTTAAGGCAAGCGCATCGTCAAAATGGAACAATGAAACGCACGCAAGTTGATTGGGGAAGCCAGATACTGGCATCCCCATTCCTGTCGAGCAGATCAGGACAGTAAGGAAGATAAGTAAATTGGCATGATGGCCAGGCAAGTCTTTCCCCACTTGCTGCGCAATAGGGACAAGCAGGACGCTAGCAATGGTATGGCTTATAAACGTGGAGACAACCTGTCAACGGTGCAAGTGAATGGGTCAACCGACGAAGTAACATCAAAGGGACGACATACGAGCACAATGACAGAAAGCACGATGACCACGCCGTAGAGATTCCGCCCTTCAAGCATTTGGTGAATGATGCCATCCATTGTATCCGTGAGTCCACTAGACTGGACGCCATTCCCGAGGGCGATGCCGCCCATGGCCAAAAACACGATTGTCCACGCAAATTGCTCAAAATCGTCCTACGACAAGTAAACGAATGTCAGTTGGCAACATGGCAACCCCTGCATATGCCAGACCTTTTTTAGCACACCTGTCGCAAAGAAGGCGACGATAGGTATGATTGCGATAACGCCCATGTCTCCAATTGTATCATGGATTTGATGTTCGATGCACCACAGCCCGATCGTTACGAGACATACCACGCTCACCCAGTACTGCTTGAGAGTAAATGACTCCCTGGTCGGCCGAATTGCCCTTATCTCAATCTCACCATCGCCGTCTGGCGCACGGGCGGGCTTGTAGCTTGCGAGCAGGAGTAGCCAGATGAGTATGACAGAGATGGTGGATACGGGCAGTGCGACGGCAAACCAGCTCGCCCAATCGAGTTGGGGGCTCATAAACCCGATGGCGATGAGATTCTGCGGCGACGAAATCGGCGAGCTCTGACCGCCGACGTTGGCGGCCAGTGCAATTCCGAGCTGAGCATGACTCGCATCTGTCAGTCACAATCCTGTGCAAGTGGTTTGACTTACAATCAAACACGGTGCGAAGGATGCCCTCGCGGGCAATGTTCGGAGAATAGGCTGTATAGGAAATCAGACAATGCCGCCGCAGTAACCGCAAGACGTACACGGATCAACGTGAAGCAAAGCGCTGGTGCCGCAACGTTACTGAACACTCGTCAAACCTCCCACTCAAGCAAGCATAAATCGGAACATACCTAATCCACATGCTGGCAAAACACGACACAGCCATAAAAGCCAAAAGCACTGTCCGAGGCTTCGAACCGGCCATGCTCAATAGGCGCGTGATCAACATCCGATCAATGTTCGTCTTGCTAAGTGCGGCAGAAATCGTCAAGCCGCCGACAAGAAGCATGATCGTAGGCGAGAACATGACTGAGAATATGTGTCTAGGTGGTACGCTTTAATAAAGTGGTCGGAGGTCGATCCCATGACTTACTTAGTTGCTTCCGGCGTCGACAGTGGCACGGGGTTTTCAGCATCTGAGCGGATGACTCTAAATATGACCAAGAGGAGCGGAACGAGAGTCGAGGTCACGAAGAGTGGGATCGCCTAAAACGGTGTCAGTTCAAAGGTCAGTCGAGACACCTTCGAGCACGGACCTCCGTTGCCCACATGATCGTGCAGAAAGTGAGGATGGCGAAGCACTTATTCGCTTCTGGACCATCCTTGATGACATCCGTGTTCATCAGTATGATAAAGACGACGACTGCGACAATGAGGAACACTCTTCTCCGCTTTAACCTAAAAGTCCCAAACGGCGTGGGGATGTCGACAATACCAGTTTCTTCTTCGCGAACGAGGATGCCCCCACCCATCGATTCAGAGACATCCGTTGCGCCATGGCGTTCCTGCGCCAACATCTGGCGCCAGACAGTGTTGCGCTCCCAGGCTATATGTTCTCGCTGATGGACCTTGAGTTGTTGCACAGCAGCAGTCGGGTCGTCACCAGTAACACACTTTGCATACAAGGTAACAAGGCGATTTATTGCGGCCGTGACCTTGTCCTTTGAACTCTGAAGGAAGGGGAGACGGGTCTCCACTACCTCGTGCATGTATCGGTCTTTGAGCTATAAGGTACGTTAGATAGGCCAAGATATGTTACACACGACTCACCTCGCTGTACATGACTTTGTCATACCTATCACTAAATCAGAAGATTGGTTCATAAGAACGCATTCAAGACATACTTTTTTAATATCTTGCGGAACCCGGAATAGTTGACCTCGGCATATGACTTTAATGATGAGAAAGAGACGTAGAGGCCAGTAATCCTGCGCTTGAATAAGAGACGAACATCCCAAGCGTAGTTGGTCCTGGCAGTCCATACGCTCTCCGTGGGGAGTGATGTGATGCTGTCCCTCATGTTCATAAGTCTATCGGCAATACGTCCCATCGGCGACTTGCTGGTGCTATTAGCACGTTGTCGAGAAGAGGACGGAGGCGGTTCCAGCTCACGACCATATTCGGCAGAAGAAACACTCCAACGATGACCAGAGGCAATATTTTGCGTGCCTTGCAATAGGGTCGGTGCGATCATAATAAGTAAGAATTCAAGAACTTACCTGACCCACTGCGTGGACGAAAGCTGACTGAACTAGACTTTCTCCGACGTCGTTTAGGAAGGGATTCGTCGTGGAAATGGACGTGGTCGCGGTTGATCTGCTCCTCTTCCTCCTCTTCGTCATCTTCGTCGTCTGCGTAGTCATCCATATATTGTTCCCAATCTGTTGTCCCAGCTTCGTCTTGCTCAGTTACGAGGTCCTCGAGTTCTTGCAGGGCATCAAAGAGCTCCTTTTCCTTTTCCTCGTAGAACAGGGTTATCTTCCGGAGCTCCTGGTTGAGGAGCGGTATGAAGACGCCCTCGATAGTGGAAACGTCAGGCTGGTCGGCCAGTGCCGTACGTTCGTTGGCCTCAAGATCGACGTTCGCGCGAGTAAGGCGGTGGTGCTCCTTTTCGAACTGGTAAATATGTCGTTTGAGAACATCGTAGCTAACCGCGTGTGAGCGAAGAGGCTGAGCAGAGCCGTGCGCGGACGACTCACGCGATATACTCGTCCCACCAATCCGCGACAGCATTGAATTTGAGGGCTGAACTGGTCGAAATCAATATGAGGAAGCTTGGACGGGAATTGTGGCATTACCTGAACTTCATGGCGAAAGCGTGTAGAGAACGCGGGAAGTGTCGACGCAGAGGATGCAGAGGAATCTGCTCGGGTTGGTCGACGGGCTCGCTCCTCGTACTCGTTGAGCGCGGTATGGTGGGGTTGATAGTGTGATCCGTTCGGGTGACTTGGTCGAAAGAGCTGCGTTGGACACGTTGCCGGCTGACCAACTGCTGACACAGCCACACACGCTCGCCTGAGGCTGGACCAACTCAAGTGTTCAAAACCACATCACCTGTATGACTACTCAGTTCACGCTGCGAGATCTTCGTCAAATTTTTCCTTCTGATCTGGTCGACACTGTCAAGTCACCCGAGCAGAAGATCCGTTACGATGAGGACGTTGGTTATTGGAAGCACACGATAGGCTATCATGATTATCAGTTGTTTCTACGCCGATTAAACGAATCTGTCGTCGGATACACCGTACCCCGCGCGTCCGACTCAGATTCAGCTTCCGGCGGTTACAGCCAGGTAAGGATAGCCTCTAGAGTGACCTATCTGATCCTCATCCACATGCTCGTCAGGCCATTACAGATCTCCTCTCTATTCTTGACAGCCTCGACAAGTGGATTGATGACTCGCCGGCTCAAAAGCCCGGGACAGCAACGCCACGCTTTGGCAACCCAATCTTCAGAGATTACTGGGGCAACCGCCTGATCAAGGCGAGTACCACAGTGCCCAATACGTATCGTAATGCATACAATAGTGCGACACTTACTTGCTGCCTGCAGGAGTCCGATTACCTCCTGAACACGTTCCTCGGACCTACTTATGCTCCCGCTCTTCGCTTCCTGAAGCCCTACTTCCTTGAATCATTTGGTAGCTTCCCTCGCCTTGACTATGGTACCGGTCACGAAACCGCATTTACCCTCTTTCTTTGTGCACTCACGCTTGTTCGGGTTGTCCAACCGAACCCACATGACGAACGTGCCCTCGTCCTTCGTGTCTTCGTGCGCTACCTCCGACTCTGCTGGCGTTTGCAAGACACTTACAAGCTCGAGCCTGCTGGCAGCCATGGAGTATGGGGGTTGGACGATTACAGCTTTCTCCCATACTTATTCGGGAGTGGGCAGCTCCGAGGTATGCCACTCTTCTCACTGCTCAAGCAAGCCCCAAGCGACGTGTGTTGTGTTAGATCAGACAGTAATACCTGTCAATGCTTCCCTCGGCATCAAACCCGAAAAAGGTGCCCATCCCATTGATAGCTTTGACAACCTGTATTTCATGGCGATCGCACGAATCCATCAAGTCAAGTCCGGCCCGTTCTTCGAGCACTCATCTCAGCTGTACTCCATCGCGACACACGTACAAAGCTGGGCCAAAGTGAACAAAGGCCTGTTCGAAATGTACCAGGCAAGTCAAACATTTGCACGTATTTAAGCCATTCTCACTGATCTGTTTCTCCAGGCCGAGGTTTTGGGCAAACGCGTGGTAGTACAACATCTGCCTCTTGGGGGTCTGATAGAATGGGATCGCTAGACGCCGTCCACATCACCGTACGTCCACCACGCCGCCATCCGCGGAGTTGATTTTGCTCGCGTCGCATTCACACCCCTGCCAATAACAACATTTGGCCCATCTTTATTGCGGTGTTCCCGAGGTACGGTCTGCGAATCACTGATCAGTCGGACGGCTACAGTTGGTAGCCGATCAATAGCCGAGGGGCAGGACCACTGGCACAACTCGGTTGGAAGTTCACAGATAAGTTCCCAAGCAGTTGGTTCCATCCGTGTCACAGGGCAAGATGGCGTATAACGCTATCGTTTACAACTATGTACTCTGAATTACGGCCGATCAATGACCAAACACCCGTCGCCACGTTGAGCAGGCGCAAAGTTCGGCCACTTGAAGGGATCTTGGACCAATGGACCAAGTCGTTACGAATCGTTATTTCAACTCCCTCGTTGCTGTGACTTCCGCAACGTAAATTGACCTGCGCCTCGGACATGTAAGTCACCATCGAGGGACGGCTAACGTTTCTCACAAAAGAACGTTGTTTGCAGTATTACTATACAATATTACTCCACACCTTTACGAAGCTAGCTCACTCACCTGCTCGTGGTTTCCCGAAAGTACTTTGAGACATGTGCCCCACAAGTCAGTAACTTGGATACTTGTGATTGCAGCCGTAACCGGACTTCCGAGGGAGCCCATCGATGATGATCGGATGATCTCAACGCCAGCGAGCAACTCAGTATGCCACAGGACGCAACACTGGATTGCGTTGCAAATAAGCTCAGATTTGCCCTAGCCAGGCCACGTCAAAAACCTTCAGGTACCTCCGTCGTCAACAGTTCCAAAGAATATTCTTCTCGGAACTTTGCAGTTTTCCCTCGCCGTTGACAATGTGTACACATCAACAAATAATTTCGTTGCTCTTTTCCACTGCGATTCTGATCACCGCATGGATGAGAGGACAACTGAACAAGACAACACGTATATCTTGTTTACTTGTCCAGTTCGTAGGACGCCGTGATCGGTTACGGCGGAACAAAGTAAAATCGACTTCGCATCCACCGTGATGCGGACTAGTTGAACCTTCCCGCGAATATGATTTATACTCGAGGCCTCGAGAGCGGCGCCAGGGGATATTACGGCAAGATAAATACCAAGATAGATAGTTGGTTTGGATGGCTGTGCTATCCGCACCTGAGGAAATACATTTTAAATTATTTTCGAAGCGTAATGCCGGATAAGGCCGGTGCGGGAGAGGTGTGTCCCGTAAGGAGACCATCCTATCTACGGTATGTGCCTGGCCCAGGTGTTTAAAGTTCATGTTGACGTGACGCTCCGGCTCGCGTCGGACCTCTGGTTCACACCCAACCTCGTGAGGCCCCAAGTCTTATGCCAATCTTGGTTACATGAAAAGGGAGTGGCAACGGAATTGGCGTCGGACGAAATTTTTAGGGTCGTCCTATCGTTCTTGCGGCCCCAGGCTGAGCCGGGACTCTCGTTAGGCGTCGATACGGAATTAAATGGTTTTTCCGGCCTGACCCCACAAGCTAAAGATGATGCCAGCGGCACAGATATGATGACGAGAAAAAGGGCTCATCTTTACGCCACACGATGAGCTTTCGATGCCAAACTTTCCAAATGCGTCTTCGGGGGAGAAAGAAGGGGTTCATTGACGCGGCAACTAATCCCCCTCGTTGTGTCCTGCCCTTGACCTCGGGGGTATTGGCACGCATGTCATCTATCTCCGTCCCTCGTCTCGGGGAGGCGAGGCTTCTAAGGCGTGTCAACGTGCTTTTCACCTGAACTCCGATACGATCCACTCTATTGCCCAGGAACCGCGGCCAGTGACAGTTGCAGGCGACAACGGAATGGTGACACGCCGCCCATGCACGCCACCCGATCGAACTATCCAGCCGGCGAGAGCAGGTTGCGATTCGAACAGAAAAACTTTGGGCGTGATGCGTGGATGCTCGGAAATGATGGGAGGCCGCGCCACGTTATGAAACGAGACCCGAGCGGTATTATATGAACAAGGGTGCGTGGATCGTGTGTTTCGAGCCGGAACATGTTGCATGCGGCGCGATGAGGCTGCGCAAGAATCCAGAAGGCGATTCAGACCGCATAGAGTAACGTGCACAGTGTATGATGGCACGATGCCCCGGGAAGGAAATCATTGCCACTTGGTGCTGGTCCATTACGGGCTCGGAGCTTGTGGGTTTCATGGAAGATTCTGGAGTGGTTGCTATGTATAAACCCTGGTGTGCGTATGAGGGGATAATGCCCTCTGTCCAGTTGGTTCTGGCAGCGAGGCCGTGGTTGGTGAAGGCGATGTCAGGCCCTTCAAGTTATATACACACATCCTTCTGCGCGGCCTCATGCACATGGGCGGCGTCGGCGTTGGAGTGAGAATGGAGACAGCCGCGCCATTTACATAATACACCATCAATCCGGGTCACACCGATCAGAAAAATTTAATCCGAACTGCTCGCGAGCTACATACCGAGTAACTTGACAAAAACCGCCTACCAATCGCTTTTGCTACGCTTTCACTGATCGCAATTTCCTCGGTAGTCGTCGTTTGCCCTAGAGCGTACCCTGTGACCTCTAGAGACCCCCCAGTTCCACCATTACTGATCAGGAAAGGAATAACGATCTCCGCCTGCTGACCCTTGAGTGGGTTTTCATCCCGGTTCTCTCCTTCTCCACCTGCGCTCACCAATTCGTCTGTTTTCAGGTGGTCATCAGTTCGTGGTATGTCATAAAACCTCTCCCCTCTGCTCTCTTCTCATCCTCGACAAAGGCGACCCTCCTTGACAACGTCATTCTATCCTCTGCGATTTTCTCTGTTCTCTGGCACTCTCCCTGTTTGAACTCTTTCCCCCTCATTTCTTCTCCTTTTCCTCGCTTTGAAGGGCGAGGATCCATCTTCTGCTGAAGTAAACCCCATTCGTTACCGTCCTGGCTAGCCCGGCACCTCCCCAACCGTGGCGATTCTGGTTCGGTAATTCGAGGTTTCCAAAATTCAAACTCAAGCACGTGAACATACCTTTTTTCGAGAAAACACACCGTTTCCGTGTAGACACGATAGATTCCTTGGGTTTCCCCGATAAAACAACCATGTCTCGGGTCGATGTGCTCTCTCCGGCAACACCTGTCGATTTCCAGGGTCCCATTTCCTTCCCAGGTTCTCCAGGACTTCGCGATACACCAGGTTTGGACCGACCGGAGGATCCCTCTTTGATTCATGAAAAATCTGATTCGACAACGGATGAGGCTGAGGCTGAGAAGATCTTTGCATCGCTCCCGCCGCTCTTCCGAGGGCACCCCGATATCCATCTTAGGAACGGAATTATGAACGCTTCACGCAAGGCGGCCGAAAGCAAGATTGACGCTGAGAAGGCATTCTTCGTCACCGACCTCGGCCATGTATACCATCAACACCAACGCTGGGTTCAGTGTATGCCCGACATTGAGCCCTTTTACGGTCTGTAGTCTGCATTGTGGATCTCGCTCTGTTACTCACGGGCGCGTGTGACAGCTGTCAAGTGCAACCCAGACCCGTATGTGCTGAGGTTGCTGGGAGCTCTAGGCGTCGGTTTTGACTGTGCATCCAACGGCGAGATCGCTAAGGTATTGGCGCTCGGCGGGATAGCCCCCAACCGGATCTTGTTTGCCAATCCATGCAAGGCGACGTCGTTCATCAGGAGCGCCGCCACGGTCGGCGTGGACAAGATGACGTTTGACAATGAGGATGAATTGTACAAAATCGCACGCGCGCACCCTGGGGCCAAGCTCATTGTGCGCATCCTCGCTGACGACTCCAAGAGCGTCTGTCGATTTGGGGTCAAGTTTGGAGCACCTCTCGAGACGGTGCCCCATCTGTTGGCGAAAGCACGGGAACTGCAGCTGGACGTTATCGGCGTCAGCTTCCACGTCGGGAGCGGATGCTATGACCCAACGATCTACGAAGATGCAGTGCGACGTGCGCGTGACGCGTTTTCCATGGGGACACGGGCCGGGTATCGGTTCTCTCTGCTGGACGTCGGAGGTGGATTCGAAGACAGACGTTTGGAGACTGCGGCGTCTGTGTTGACGCGGGCAATTCAACGCTACTTTCCGGATCGGTCGGGAATCAAAGTAATCGCGGAACCCGGACGATACTATGTATCTCGTGCGTTCAGCCTGGCGACGAACATCATTGCTCGGAGGGCGCCGATGAACGAGGGATCTTCGGAACAACGCAGTGGCTCTGAATCCAAAACGGAAGAACCGAGCGTGATGTGTGAGCGCGGACCTTTCTTTGTAGATTCTTTTTATTGACGTGCTATAAATACAGACTACATCAACGACGGGGTGTACGGAGCCTTTAACTGCATCATGTTTGACCATCAGGTGGTGGCGCCACACGTGCTCTCTATGAATGGGTCGTTCCATGTGTCTGGGACGGAGGCCACGTCGTTGAGCAGCGTGTGGGGGCCAACATGCGATTCACTGGACCAAGTATGCAAGTCGGTGATGTTGCCAAGCAAGCTGCAAGTTGGCGACTGGCTCGGGTGGCACGAGATGGGTGCGTACACGATCTCTGCTGCCAGCCAGTTCAACGGGTTTGAACTGAGCGACGTGGTTTACACGACGAGCAAGGGTGGAGAGGAGGCGCGGGAGGTGCTGCGTCGGTATGCAGCAGATAGTCACGGACACGGGGAGATGTAAGGCGAGAGATAGACGATGCCTGATTCATAGACAGCGTGTGCGCCGCCGTGTTGTAATTTAAATTGGTGACGGTGATGCGTAATGATTATTCCGAGGTTGCAGCGGTAGTAAAGAGCGGGTGAAAGGGTGGGACTCGGTACCGACGGAAAAGAGTATTCGCACAGATATGTAAGTGGATGGATTTTAAAATTTCACGGCCGACGGACGGGAATGGAGGGAGCGGCGCTGGGAAAGAGTTGAGTCATCGAGGGTGATCGACGGTGTGTGTTGCTTCCAAATTCAAGGCACACTTCGAAACCGTATCGGGATATATTGCGCTTCCACGACGCTCCGGGCTGCCAAAACGCTATCGGAAGGGCACGCCTGGGCTAGGGTGGCCCTGTTTCACGGACAGAGCGACACAGGAAGACGGGGTGGCATGACCGGGAGGGGCCGGGAGGGATACAGTGCCGCAGGGGGGAGAAGGATTCAAGCGAGTGGCGTCAAACCTTGCTGTCGTCGGTGGAGGGAACGGGAGGGCGGGCCGATGGGCTAGGGAGGGTCAGGCCCCGGGGGACAGCGTGGGTGCCTGGATCTGGAATCTTGGCGGTGCCGAGGGAACAGCAGGGCTTCGGTGACCCAGTTTCGTTCACGTTGCTACCTGATTTGGGTTTGTTGCTGTGATGCTGCGGTTGCCGAGATTATGTCACACTCGATGCACTCATGTCACAACAGACTTGTCACAAACGCGACATTTCCTCGTCGACGTGGCCCCGAGACCGTTGCGCTGCCAAATTTGCCGCGGAGTCTTCATTTCCCGCATTTTGGTACACTTATATTCCCCCCCTCAACCTGATCTCAGCCTCTGTCATGGATTCCTCCTCCTCCCCCTCAGTTACTACCACTGGAACTCGCTTCCGTCCCTATGCCAGCCCACATCACCAGGTCACAAAGGGCAGATACATCACCAGCAACGATCCACGGGGTTACATGTCAGCCTGTTCTTCCTCTTCTCCCGTCCCTGCTCACCCCTCCGCAGCCCTGTCTACGAGTACCCCCTCAATGGTCAGTGGATCATGATGGACATCGATGACGGCTACATCCTCTGGACCGGCATTTGGAAAGGTACGTCGCCGACTCATTCCCTCGCCACCCCGTGCTCATCGCGCCCACCAGCGCTTGGCAATTCCAAAGGTCTGTCGCTCCGCGTAATGTCCTCTCCTCCCCCATTTAGCCCTTTCCAGCCGACATCGTCAAGATGATCGATTCCCAACCCGACCTCGCTTCTGTCATCCGTCGGGTGCGCGGAGGCTATCTCAAAATACAAGGAACCTGGATGCCTTACGAGGTGAGCACCCCCCCTGACAATGCCGTCCATCCGCCTCATCTCGCTTCGTTAGGTCGCCCTTCGCCTGTCTCGTCGGTATGTACCTCATTCATTTATTTCCACCCTTGGCATCTCAATTCATCCGCTCCAGTGTTGCATGGCCGATACGTGATGACCTCGTCCCTCTTTTTGGGTAATGTCGACCCTCTACATACCCTCCCCTTTTTGAATTCACCGTCCTTCCGTAGTCCCACGTTCCCCGCGACTTGTCTTTCCCCCGATCAGGCTGGCTATGGCCAGGTCGTGTCCACCGCTTCTGGGCGCCGGCGACCCCGGCGGACAAATCAATCCGCAGCGCCTATACCGTCCACCTCACTTGCCCAGCCACCCTGGTCTTCCACTATTCCCGTCCTGCCTGGACCGGCCGAACATGCTCCGCCCTATCATCGCCTTGACCAAGACACCTCTCCCCGCATGTACAATGCACCATATTCTTATCCACCGCCTCGCCAACTCCCCGATGCACGTGTCAATTCTCCGATGCAACGAGGTCGGCAACCGTCCCCTGGATCCACATCGCCACTCGTCCGTGAGCGCCCCCTGCGATCGCGCTATTCCCCCTACCCGAGTTCCACCGCAGCACAGCGGAAAGCCTCAGCCGAGTCCATGTCCCTCGATGTCCCCTCCATCTCCCTTCATGATCCCGTCTCAGATCCACGGTCAGGCGGCAGATTGCCTGGCGAAGCGATCAAGTTGCCTCCTATTCAACCCCTCGCACCACCCCGTCACGTCAGCAATCCTTCCTATGCATTACCACCCATATCGGCTCTCGAGGATCTGCGCGGCGTATCGTCGCAAGATTCCGCCGCAGTTCTCGAGCGATTAAAGATGGATGACGTGGCATCCGATGCATTCGATACCCGTTGGCCAAGACACCGTTCCCTTTCCATGTCCGTGAGGTCCGTTGCCGGCTCCACCGAACAAGCCCTTTACTCATGATTTGATAGACCTAGTCACTCATTTCCGACGACTGCATCGTCCTCGAGTGACCCCGTGCGCGTACGGGCACGATATGAACCAATAAGTGTGTCATCACCGGAATTTAGCCCCACGCAGCGTTCCTCGCACGAAGGCAGCTCAGCGGGCGCGATCTCGCCTGTCTCTCCCGCCACCCCACGGTCGACCGAAGGGGACATTTCGACACTCAAAAACCGCGTGAGGCAGATGGACGGACCCGGTCAGGTGCCCTACATATATGATCACCCGGACTACCGTGCGCCTACACATCACCATGGTGCGGCAGACTACCACCGAACAAGCAGCGAAGGTGATTACCACCGGAAGAACTTGGCGCTGTTCACAAGTCCAGATAGACGCTATTCTGTACGCCATGTACTCGAGAGCGACGAGAGTGAGGTCGAACATATCAGGCGACCTATACGACCGTGGTAGCGCACCCGCGCCGGGCTGCTGCCATATGCCGACCTCTTTCTCCTGGATATTGGCTGATAGTCTTTGCAACGCATTTGTTCCCGTGCCGCGTGGCTCCCTTATTCACGTGTTTTGTTTTATTTCCGTCTTCTCATGGTTTTCTATTCTTTGTTGCTTTCTTTGGATCGCCCTAGGAGATGTCCAAATATTCCCCATATCATTGATTCCCTTGCATAGCTTGTACTTCGTCATTTCGCATCATCGCACTTCACCTACAACCCTCGGTCTCTTCTCCCCAGTCAGGGTGGCCCTACATGTAATCGTTACCCCTTGTGAACAAAAAACCCTGTTGGAGTCGCCTGGTATGTATCATACAGTAAAACCATAATATGGGTCATATACAGATTTTTTTTTCCCCAAGGAAAATGTGACTATTGAAATAAAACGGTTCATTGCGGGTGGCAAATGCTCAACTTTCTTGTTTCGAGCTCGCGTGTCAGCACCCGACGCGCAAAGTAGGACGACCGGCGTTATTGGTGAACTTGAAGACAGGGCTGCCTGAATGATCGGACTCAACAGGCGGTTGTTATAATGCAGCCAGCTATCATGAACGGGTGATTAGAGCGACGATCGGAGCTGCAGTGAGGTCATACGCGACCGCTCTGACCCAATTCGTCCGGTACACCTGACTTTTTTCTGACACGCACGCGTCTAAAGTAAGGTCTGGAAATCCCGTCGGGAAAGTGTTTCTGTCAACTGTTTCATGTTGAATTCTCGTTCGGAAGGTTTGAGTTTTACTTACAGCCGACTCGGAGTTTTTCTGAAAGGCGTTGGGGCCGACTCTTGCCGTGTAGGCTCTTGGCCCGATCCTCGCTCCCTGTTAGCCTTTGTCATGACAATAAGAAAATGCGTTGGTGGCGAGGAGGCGACGTGTGTTTGGAGTGATGTACCATGCGCATTACTTGGAAACGCTAGCTGACGTTTAGACTTCGGGAGCTTTCCGGGCGTCGAATCCTCGAGGGACCGTCGTCCAGTCACTTTTTTTGGTGTTTGGTAGCGACGTGTTCGGTGGCGAACGGGTGACATGGTGCACATGCCATAGTCTAGAAGGGAAAACGCGTCTCGGGCTCGGAAGGGGAGACCTCGGCATCCCGATGCCAGTCAATGCCAGTCTCCCGAGTCACGACATGGGGCAGCCGGACCAGATACGGCGGTAGCGTTCGGAGTGGGATCGAGGCAAAATCCATCGGCGGCGATGAACTTAGCATCGAGGTCCGACGATGCGATGGATATGGCCATGCGATACCAACGTATTTCAACTTGTGACATCCCTCGGAAGTAGTCGCGCTCGATCAAAGACGCGGGGAACGGACAGACGACAAGAACGCATCCGAGTCCGAGGAAGACGCCGTATGGAATATCGGGGATATGCATGCTGAAAAATCCGTTTTGGATCCCCGTTTCGGTTTTGGCTACTGCGCGCGAGGGTACCATGTGCTGCTAACGGGATTCGAAGCGTGTGGTCATGCAAGCGGGGTAAGGCGAAACGTCACAGCAGCGATAGATTATCGGACTCCCTCGATGTCTAAAAAAGGAAGGGGGTATTCACATATCAACCAATGTTGATTGGAACATGTTTTTGACGCTTGGAAATAATCCTGTGACGAGTTTTGCTGTAAAGATGAGCCTTTCCTGTAAAGTCGCAATAGAAGGAGTGGGTCCACAGGATGACCCGAGTCAAGAGGTTCTGGGAGTGCCGAGTTGTTTAAGGGCAATGATTGGTGTTGAGCGCTAGGGTTCGCGGCGGCACCTTTACTAACCTGGCAGTGGCACGTAAACACACGCGGGTACAGTTACGATCACGGCAAATTCGTCGGTAGCAGGGGAAGAGACGGGTGAATCATATCTGGATTTGTAATGGAACGTTCATCCCATCATGCGGCCGAGTATTGACGACTTGTTCCGATCATAGCTAGAGACGGAGACAGAAGATGTGTGAGGTGGGTGTTTGGTGTCATAGTCATCGGTCCGTGATGCGGGGTCCGTATCTTTCCGCGGGGCAGCAAGGTAGCGTGTCGACGTCAACGCAAGCTCCCGCTGTCACGGCCGCGTGCAAAATAGTAATTGCCCAAACGACTCATCGGGTATGTAGCCTGGAAGGAATACACGGGCAAGGGAACAAGATATTCAGGCACGTTCCTGTATTTGAATGTGTCTACCGCGGTGGCACGAAACGAGCCTTAGCCCATTTTGCACAAGCTTTGAAACACGGTCACCTGATTATAGTACTATGTAAGTGCTAATTCACTGGACAGACATTTTACCATTGTACATATACATCATGCATTGCGTATATCCACTCACGGTAATTCTCACGGTCCGGTCGCCCGATTATGTAAGTCACGGCTTGGCTGGTTCAGAGTGCTCGCAGTGGACTTCGATCGACTCTAGCACCATCGTCTTTGCGTATCGCGGTCTGGGGTCGCCCCTGCGCCATATGCGGTCAATATAAAATACTTTCCCCGCATCTGCCTCGCCAGATATGGCATTGACGCGCTCAAATGATCTGGTAAGTTACTGACGCTTCAAGTTGTAGGTCGCGTTGCCAGCCGCCCTCGACGACGTGGTAGGTTCGGATGGTGTGAGGTCGTCGAGAATGCTTAGGAGATAGTGTGGATAGCTCAGGTGCGTCCATCGTCGTGCGCCTGCGCTGCCCGTGCCGACTCGCTCGGGTTTCAGCTAGCGGTTGTGTTTCGACTCATAATGTGCGCTGCTCGTTGCGCCATCGATTAACCACCGCCCACCATCGTTCGATGCCATCGCTAACGTTTTTGTGGCTCGAATGGGGTTTAACAGCTCGCCTCTAGGGTCTCCCGGCCCTCTATTTCGACGTAGTGCGTTTGTTTCGATGACACTCGTTCTCCTCGCTTCTACGACATATCCCATCGTATTCAGCGCCTTCTGCAACGTTTGTGCGGTCCGAAACGACCTTGGCGACCCCCTTCACCTCCCTGGACCTCCTGGCCCTATATGTCGACTTCGCGCGTTCATTTCGTCGACGCGCTCATCCCGATCGACTCTGGGGCAACCTCTGACGCTGTGGAAGTTGCGTTATGCCGCCGTTTTATTCCTCGAGTCCTCCAGCGCGTCTGGAATTAGCCAATGAATTCCTCCTCGCCCGGTTCTGAGCGTTCGCTCTCTCGTTCTGACGCGTTCTGCACTGCCCTAGGTCAGCTCCTAGGATCCTGATCGCGTCTGGATGGTCCTGGCGCTTCCGCTTCGTCTTGAACCCTCCCAGGTAGGCATCTTGCGTTTATATGCTTCGACCGTTGGCTAACATATTCCAGGACTCCTTGCATCCTCATGATGGCTAGATGCCCCCAAAGCAGGTGCTTCGCCACAGGTTGGTTCCCCGTTCCAGCTCGGACCGCACCTCCTCTGCTTGGGGTTCGTTCAGTCGCTGCGCGGGTCTGTTGGCTGGTTTTGGTAGGTCTGAGGAATAATTAGGTACATTGTCGAGCTTGCTATGTTGTTCTGATCGTTTTCTTCAGCCCTCGTCGTCAATCGTATGCGTGAGCTCGCATTCGCTCCTCAGTCATGATCAAACACGTTGCAAATCGTGTGGAGCGTGCGAGGAGGGTGGTGGATGGGGGTGGGGACTTGTGGGGGCAGGTGAGGGTAAGAGAAAAGTCCACGAGGATGAGGATGGAGGCGGGTGCAGACGAGGACGAAGGGTGGGCAACTTGCCGAGGGAAAGTCAACCATGGCGGGTAGCTGGGCTAGGTCCGTTAGGTTGGCAACTGTGGTGCCACAGCCATGATCGCGTATTCCGTGTGTCGCTTGGTCGCTGAATTGACCACCCGAGCAAGTAAGCCCGTCCACTTTCAGCTATGCGCAGTGCTTCATGTTTGACAAGCAGGTCATTGAGGGTACCCGGCGCATCGCTGGTGGACCCGGGGACATCTCTTCGGACCCCAGGGTTTTGCACGCATTCTACACGGGCACCGAGAACTTGATTGCAGAGACCAGAAACAGGACCAAAGACCTCGCCAAGCGACTGGAAGGTGCGATCTACCCCACATGCAACAGCGTTATGCTAATGCAGGCTGTCCAGTTATCATAACAATTTCAGCTTGGACACCGTCGTTACTGCTGTTTGCGTTCGTGACGGGTGCACGGCCTCGGGTTGAGAGCACACGGGCACACGGCGGCGGGGAATCTGGCTTTGCAGGATATCCAGGTAAGAACTACTCGTCCCGCGTGTTTGCAGGCGTGGTTGACAAAGCTTGTTACTAAGCCCAGTTGCGTATAGTACTGGTGTACCTCTTTGCCCGACTCCTTCCTTGGGCCAGAGGTAGACAGGGTGGGCTGCTCGTCTCTGGCAGCGCCAGCGTCGATGAGAGGCAAGTCGTCATCGTCTACCACGACCTTTGGCCTGACCCGTTGATAGTCTACGAGGATACTTGACGAAATATGACTTCTTGTCCAGTAGGTGCTACTCGCACATGTCCATACACCGACCGTGCCTGATACCCCTCTTCGTCCAGTGGACATCAATCCCATCGGGAGCATCAGCGAGATGGACCTGAAAAAGTTTATCACCTTCGCCGAGGGCGCGCTCGACTTTGCCCATTCTGAGGGGGTGCGTGTCCGGTCGTTGTCTCTATGCACACGATCATCATGATGACGACAGTTTGACACGGCTTGGATGCGATCCCGACGACCAGCTCGAGCTGTGTATCCAAGACTTATATAGGCAAGTGGGCGCCAAGGTGAGCTCATGTGACATCTGGCATACTATGGGTCGTTTCACGCTGGCAAGCCGGCACGGGGATGACGTACGACGAACTCGCCGTCTTTGGGCAGCTTTGCAAAGTGGACAAGTGTGGGCCGTACAGCATGTTCACTAAGCTGGTGCATGAGTAGGGGTCGGTTTGTCGCCCATTCAAGTGCGTCGTGATATGTATCTCGACGGATGCGGGCTCAATTGATTCTGGGATGCTAGATTGCGGAGAAGCTATTCTTTTTAAATATGCGCGGAACAGGCACAAGATGACGACGCTAGCACCTATCTAACTGTACTCCCCCACGCAGGACAGCTCATCTGTCCCAGACGCTCCCTGCCCCAGGCTTCCTGGAGCAGGATTCAGATTGAATAGATCATTAGCAAACTGCCTTTCTTACGGACAGGACTGGGCACAGCGCGTACTGACTAGTTGACACGCTTCGCGCCAACTTGAAGAGTCCACGAGCTTGGGAGTTGTAGTCAAGGTTCTGCTCACTGTAATTTCACGTAAGCATTGCGGTTGGGTAGCTTCATGTAAACTCTCTACTACGGTGAAGAGACAGAGTTGAAAAATACAGGGCTCGAATCTATGCTAGCAGGCGAACTCTGGGCTGGTAGACGGTGGATGTCCATATCATTCTTGTGCAATGAAAGGATTTACAATTCCTCAGAGCCATCGACAGGGCTCGAGAGTGTGATGGTTGGTCCACGAAGGATAACCAGCCCTAGCGAGCGAGTGTGGGGTTCGGGTTCTGATCGCAAGGACATCAAATCGTGAGAATCGGAAGCGGAATTTAGGTACCTTGAAGTTCCTCGTCCAGCACAAGATTGAGTAACTGGCCGTATCTCTTTAAGATGCCAGTGACTGTCGGGGAGGTTTAGTACGTTATAAGGGGGACGTCGTAGTGGGCGTACCTTCACGACCACCGGTAAACTTGACTCAAACTCTCTCGTTCACGTATTTCGAGAGATCAAGGATGGCTTCGCGCTTGCGCTTGCTTGAGTTATATCAATATGGATGGCTGGTAGTTGGTGGGACGCTCACTTTGCGTTGGCACTAGATCCTGTTGGCTTTGCACCTCGCAGAAGTACCACGGCCGCCTCGTGCAGCACCACGAGCTTGTGAGGGTGTAAGCGATCGGACGGAACAAGGCAGCACAAGACGTACCCGACCTTCCATGAGAGTAAGAGACAAGCAAATTACCTACGATCTGGTGTAGATTGACGTGTAATGTTTGAACACCCGCATGACCCGCTTGCAGCGCGCCGCTTCGAATTTCGTCTTGTCCATCAGCGCAGCGAAGTAAACAACAGCAAAGAACACGATTACAATGAGGCTCGACTACCGACTCGACTACGGACTTTCCGTCCATTAGCTCATCGACGACGACCCTCACGCGCCATCAAGTATTCATCATGAATGCCAGCGAACTCCTAGCTAATACCCTATCTCCCGGTACGCCACTCGTCTGCATACTCCAAACTGCAGATAGATATACTCACACTCTTGTCCATGAACAGACACGGCTACGCGTCAGAATGCTACCCAACGCCTCGAGAGAGAACTATGTACGTCGCATGTCTTGGATCACCCTTCACTACCCCACATTGACCCGTCGATCCAGTTAGTGTACATGACAATGCTCTCTGCTGAGCTCGCCAATGAGAACTCTCAACCGCACGTCCGCAATGCTGCAGCGCTTGCCCTCAAAAACGCATTGTTTGCTCATGTACGTAAGCTCGTCGTTACTTTCCCTGAGTGTCTTTACGCATGTTGTCCAGGAAGCTGCAAGGCAAACCGAGCTCGCAATCAGGTGGCTTGCCTTCGACGCCGCCTCCAAGAACAAGAACCCTCGTCACTCTCGCTTCCCCTGTCGCTAAAGCGGGCTCGTTCGCGGCTCAGGTCGTTGCTGCGATTCAAGCGGCAGTAGAGCTCCCACACGATCAATGGCCGGGTCTCATCGAGCTATTCCTCGACTTCGTAAGCAATTCCACCAACACAAATCTCAAGATCGCTACCCTCCAGACCATCGGTTATATCTGCGAGTCGATTGTGCGTTGTCTCATTGATGATTGTCTTATTCCGCCTCACCTTTCCCCTAGAAACCCGAAATATTGAGCCTACGATCAAACGAGATCCTAACGGCTGTGATCCATGGCGCTCTCAAGGACGAGCCATCCTCGGACGTTCAATTGGCTGCTGTCCACTCGCTGTATAATTCTCTCGAGTTTGTCCGCGAGAACTTTGGTCGTGAGGTATGTCGCGTGCCATATCCTTATGTGTATTGCTCAGGCGTCCGGCAGGGCGAGCGAAACTACATAATGCAAGTCGTGTGCGAAGCTACGCAGAATCCCTCGGTAGCTGTTCAGGTTGGTGCATTCGAATGTTTGGTGAAGATAGTGGCCCTTTATTACGACGAGATGGCGTTTTACATGGAACAGGCTCTATTCGGGGTGCGTCGTTATAGAACGCTTGATCTTCCGCTGTGCCGACTATCTACCGAATTGTAGCTGACTGTCATGGGCATGAAACATAACGACGAGCGTGTAGCATTGCAGGCCGTCGAGTTCTGGACCACTATTTGCGAGGAAGAGATTGAGCTCGCTCACGAAGCACGCGAGGTAATTGTATTACCGCGTTCTGGATGCCTTCGTCTAAAGTATACCATAGGCAGCGGACTATGGCGAACCGCCAGAGGTCGAGTCCAAGTTTTTCGCCAAGATTGGGTTGCCAGAAGTGATCCCCGTCCTTCTGTCCCTCCTCACGCGCCAAGAAGAAGACGCCGATGAGGACGAATGGAGTATTTCCATGTCGGCAGGCACATGTTTGGGCTTCGTGGCACAGGCAGTCGCGGACTCCATTGTCCCGGCCGTCGTTCCTTTCATCGAGGCCCATTTCAAGTCCCAAGACTAGCATCAACGGGAGGCTGCTGTCATGACCTTCGGCTCGATCCTCGACGGTCCCGATCCCACCGTGCTCATGCCCCTCGTGAACCAGGCATTCCCCCCTTTGATCAGAATGATGAGTGACTCCAATGTACACGTCAAGGTCACGACTGCATGGACTCTCGGACGCATTTGCGACTTGTTAATCATCACAATTAAACCAGATGTGCACCTCCACCCGTTGGTCTCCGCACTCGTGACTGGCCTACAGGACAACCCGCGGATCGCGACCGATTGCTGCTGGGCTTTGATGAACCTCGCGGAACAAGTTGGATACCTTGAGGAGGAGAACGAGGGATCGCAGACTGCCCATCTATCGCCATATTACGAGGGCATCGTTAATGCCCTCCTTCGTAGAGACGTGGGTACTCTCCTCGCGACGCCGCATTGCGATTCATTTACAGTTGCGTTAGGGCAACTAATGAAGCCAATTTCCGAACTTCCGCCTACGAAGCCATCACCTACGTCATGCATGCTAGTGCTGATGTTATCCCAGTCGTTCAAAACACTTTGATCACCGTTCTCGTTCGTATGGAACAGCTACTGATCGCGCGGTTGTTCAGAATGCGAACGGCTTCGACAGCTACGCGAATCGCT
>JBBPOC010000179.1:0-24383 GCA_038091235.1 Tylopilus rubrobrunneus | reverse complement strand
GTACGAATGACGGCCGATGGCTGTTGCCCTTGTCTGTCACTCAGCACGACCCCCCTCATCAACAAGGAAGTAACGCGAGAGTTCTCGCCTATCTACTTCTCCCCGAAAATAGCTCTTATATGGTGGCTCACAAGAGCGACGAACGATGGATGACCCAAGCTTTCCTACGACTAATCGCAGAGCAGCAACCCCAGATCCGTGTATTGCTCGATGTCGGCTCACAGATACTCGATCTCTCCAACAGGGAAGTGGTCAAGGCTTGGCTTGAAATCACTCCTGATGCTACCGGCGCAATCTATTTCGGCTATCATGATGAACTGATGATACTCACCCGGAACGGCACTTCTTCACCACTGTCGTCATCGGTGCTCTCTCAACATTTAGATCGATGTGTTGTCTATCTGGATCATGCCCACACGAGGGGCACCGACATCAAACTTCCCGTCGGGTCACGAGCAGCCGTTACCCTGGGTCCTAAAGTGACAAAAGATGTTCTGGTTCAATGTTCGTGCGACGGGATGATTCAATCTTTTGATCTGATAGCTTGTGGGTTTCAGGTTGCATGCGTATGCGCAAGTTGGGAAAGGGTCACTCGGTCATGTTTTTTGCGCCACCAAAAGTCGACTGGAACATCCGTGTCGTAACCGGAAAAACAGACCGAAGCACGCCGGTTTGTACAGTGGACATCTTATGCTGGGCAATACGTGAAACCTGGAACGACATCCAACAGCGGGCTCCTCACTGGGCACAGCAAGGAATGAGCCACAAAACAAGATCCGACGCTTGGAATAGCTATTGTGATAGCAGTATCACACAAAAGCAGTTGTCGGATGCTTGGGCCAAGCCAGATCTGAAATCCCTGGAGGACCTCTATTCCCCCAGGGAGCTTCAAGGAACTCATGACCATTTGTCGGAACTGGATCCAGCGATTCGCCAACAGTGCAAGATCCTCGGGCTTTTGTCATTTCCCAGTGCACAAATGGACGAAGAGCAAGAACAGGAGGTTCTTCAGGAGCGGGAGCGTGAACGAGAGGTAGAGCTGCCTCCAGAGGCGGAGCCTGCAGA
Organism: Tylopilus rubrobrunneus; assembly: GCA_038091235.1. Classification (NCBI taxonomy): domain Eukaryota; kingdom Fungi; phylum Basidiomycota; class Agaricomycetes; order Boletales; family Boletaceae; genus Tylopilus; species Tylopilus rubrobrunneus. The sequence continues at coordinate 23,318 of JBBPOC010000179.1, read as the reverse complement.
ACATTCCCTTCATCCAGACGTCGTTTCCTTTGTCAAGACTGGTGACATCCCCCCATTGCACTCTGGCAGCGCCTTTCTTCCCGTCTTCACGACACTAGAAAAGAGTTCTGCTGCTACTCGCGAAGCGGATGTCTGGAGTCCATCTATTCTGGCAACGGTCGATCTCTCAAAGACGATCAAGCCTGAATCTACTCGAGGGACCATGGATAAATATCTCCGACCTGTCCAGTGGATTCTTTCCCGCCGCAGAACTGACCGTGATCAAGTGCTCGTTCTACTGAGCCCGTTCGAAGTATGCCGTCTGCTGCCATACATCAGGGTGAGCGAACACGTTCACCTCCATTTGTATGCACCCCGCACGTCTCTGCGAATGGAGCCATCCGACGATCTCAAACTCTATACCATCCCTCCCCTTCCTTCTGATTGGACTCCACCATGGGCACTCATCGACCAGCTCAACGTGTTCGCCGGGCAGCTTTATCTCAGAGACTATGAATCATACCTCCGGTTATGTCGTTTCCTCGGCGTCCTTACAAGAGACACGCCGGATGGCACGGTAATCAAGCGGAATATGTTCCAGATCCCTGGAAGTTTTGAAGAGAACGAAATCACCTTCTCGGATTCACCCCTTCCTTGGGTGATGGCGCTACTTGCCGTTCGCACGAGGGGAAGACCGTTCGCACACACACACATGGGGAAAATCCTCCAAGGACGGAGACTCACGGAGAAGGACTTTGAGGCGCCAACATGGGTCGAATCTGGTCGTAGCCCGACCACCTACGGTATGCAGATCCCACCAGACGTCAGATCGCCAACTGTTCGCTCATCACCTTGCTGCGCAGATCATGATGAAGAGAACGACGCCAGCCATATAACATCGCTTTCTTCGTCCAAGCGAAGGTTGACCAGAACCTCCAGCACAGATCGGCCAAAATGCATGCCCATAGAGGACGCCACATCACGAAACGTGTCACCCTCACCTTCGAACGACTTGGATGCGCAATGCGGGTCTAGTTTATCCATGTTGCCTCGAGTGCCTAAGAGGGGGATGGCCATGGAGAGGTCTGAAGCGTACGATGCAGAGAACTCGTAGCCACCTCACAAGCATCCCCGTGCAAAGTGACAATAATTGTCAGGAGTATGTTTCCAGATAGATTGCCCATATCCATTCTGAAAGTGCATGTTATCCTGAGTTCCATATGTCGATACTAGCACCCGTATGTGTCAGGATCACCAGGGGCTGTTGCAGTGGCACTCGCACGACTCGCTTTGGACTCTAGAACATAGATTCAGTTGTGTCGTAAATACATGAGGCATCCAAAAGCAATATCTAGAACAGCGAAGCACGACGTTAGGGAAAGAAAGAGAAAAGGGGCGCGTGGCGCGTAATACACAATGATTACCAAGACTCTTGGGAGTGCACAGACCTCAAGGGGTCGGGTTCATGATATTACCCCCCCTCCAAGGATCACGTCTCGCGATCCGGTGGAAGCTCTTCTAACGCATCGTACCAAACCGCTTTTTCCTCTTCACGAGAACTGTGTCGTTGTTCATCCCGTCAGAAAGTTCCTTTTTCCCAATCATATAACCATCCGGGAACGTGAGTAGGTTGGGTGAAGTTTTCGATCGGCCAGAAGCGGAGGTGCATGGTGGGGGTAGGACAGGGTTTGGCGGGATGAGCGGGATGAAAGTCAGACCGCCTGTTGGGCGTGAGCAAGTTCGGATACCCTTTCCATTCGCGTTCCTCATGCGGGAAACCCTTCCAATGGACCAGGTACTCGAGGTGGTTGCGCCGAAGGCGAGAGTCCAAGATCTCTTAGATCTCTTGCTCCTCGACTCCTTCGATAAGGTCCGAAGGTGGCGGTGGTGGGTGAATTTGTGACGGGAATTGGGGGGGAGTGCCAGTGTATGGGGTGAGCACGCATTCATTGAAAATGGGGTAGATAGATTTCCAAGTGGCGGGCAAATGATATCTCGACGTAGCGCGTTCGTTTCGACGACGCGCTGCCAGAATCGCCCTCGACATGTCTTGGCTTCCCCCGCTCGCCCACCGGGTGAGCGTTGCTACACTCCCGCTCTCGTGTACAGTGCGCCCTCTTTGATTGTCGCCGGCGTTTGCGTTGCATCACCATTGTTGCATCGGCTCCATTTTGATCAGATTGATGGTGGTGGGGTCGAGGGAAGTTACATTCACCGGGTAAACAAAAGCGCCCAGGACATGGGGAGATTTGACATGGGAGTTGATCACGATTCGATAATTATAAGGAGACACGTGGGTACAAGCAGGCAACACCACGCGCTCACCTGACCTGCTGGTCGACAACTACGCAGCCTACTTTCATCACCTCTAGCTGGATGTTTTCAAGGGCAAGCCTGCGGCAGCAAAGTGAGTGAATGGACAAGTCAATCGATCGGACGATGCTCACAGAAACAGAGACGGTCGAATATGATGTGGACAAGGTGATTGATAACCCATTCTCGACGAGCTGATTGCAAAGACTGGTTCCTTTCACGAAAAGGAAGCCAAACAGATCAAGATCGACTGTCAAACAGAAATGTGTTCAGTCGCGGTCCTTGCTGATGGAGAGCATGTCGTGGGCGGTGGCGAGGAGGGCAAGATTCGAAAGCGGCGCATTCTAGATGGCAGCGAAGTGGGAACGCCAATGGACGCGGGGAGTGCCATTGAAGACATTGCGGTGTCACGCGATGGACAGTGGATCGTCAGCGGGACGAGGAATGGCATGGTGACCGTTTGGAACGCGGCGAACGGCGCGAAGAAGACTGCCAGTGAGCTCAAGGTACACTCGAGTTGGGTGAGTGCAGTCGACATCTCGTTCGATGGGGCGAGAATCGCGACAGAATCACACGACAAGACTGCTTGTGTCTGGTCACTCTCGACTGGCGAGCGACCCCTCCGGTTGAAACACAACGACTCCGTGGTCGGAGTGAAATTCTCACCCGACGGACGTTTGCTTGCCACCGCCACGTGGTGTGACTCTATCCGTGTCTACAACAGTCAGAATGGAGACCGCATCTTCAGCGCTCCAATCAAAGTCGATTCCTTGCATAACCAATCCCTTGCCTGGTCAGATGGCAAGCAACTCTTCGCTTTATCTCTAGACGGCAGTATCCATCGTCTCGACCCATCCGACGGGACCACGCTCTCAAAATGGCGCATCGGCGAGAATGTCAACTGCATCTCTCTGGAAAGGACTGGCGCGTTCCTCGCAGCCTCGGCCGGTTCATCGGTCTCGTTCTGGAGCACCACGACTGGCCAGCAAATCGGGACTGTCATCCAGTACGATCATCCTATTTGGTCCATGGCTATCTCAGACATGAACGACCTTGTCGTCTGTGGGGGAAACTCAATCACTGTCACCGTATCCTGTGTCAACCCTCCCATTACTTCTCTCCGCAAAACTGTCCGGGTACTTCGCGACGAACTCGCCGACTCTCAGCGCACAGCGAAGCAACAAAAGGATGGCCTTTGTGCGCTCATAAGATCACTTGGAGCGGTAACCCGTGAAATCATCCCAGGTCTGCTCATTCGCTACTTTTGCTCGCCATCCTTTCATCTCGATTTGTTATCCAGACGAACTAGGAACAAACCGCGATGAAAACGCACAACATCGCCTCCGACTCCCCGACGCCCAGAGTACGGTCAACCAGGAGGAAGATAGTTTCAACGAATGCATTAACTCACTCCGGGCATGGGACATGTACTTCAGTGCGTCCATCAAGCCGTTTCAGCTGTACTTCGCTCACAAACTCATTACAGGCAAAAGAATTGCATCTCTCGAACAAATGGTCCAAGACCTACACGTCCAGCTTGAAAACTCCCGTGTGTCCATACAAGTTCCTCTGGCCTGTGTTTCACTCATGAACCTTTTCGTCAGAAACCAAAATTGCATCTCTCGAAGATACCACCCAGGATATGCACGTCCAACTTGCGCGGGCTCAGGAGAAGGCCAATCTATCGATCCGGACCAACTGCGCACATGAGCAGAGGTTCAAATGTGAATCCCTCTATTCTCAAGGCCGCATATACGATGCCGTACGCTCCCTTCTCAAGCTAGAGAATGCATTATCCGAGGATGTAAGAGCCAACATGTCAATTACCGATTGGCTGGACGGTAAGTTTTGACATCGCGAGTCAACATAGCGTCTTCAGTCTTTGCCGTTAGATTTTGCTCACCGCTGCGTCACTGCACTTGAGAGGGTTGGAGACGAGGCATCAAATGCTAATAAACAGGACGAAGCAGTCTCGGCCTACTCTGCTGCATTGTCGCTCCGTTTCTCAACGCCGATCCTAACCAAGTGGGCCAGGAAGATGCTGACTCGGGGCCCGGGAAAGGAAACATTGAACGCTGCGTCCAAAGTGTGTGTTCTTTATGATTAGTTACATGTGGTATGGTAACCTATTTTTGATTCAGTTCGATCTTCCGAGGTTCACAGTATACCGCACTATCTGCGGCATTTTGGAAGATGATGGTCGGTTTACGGAGGCCATCGAATGTTTCCGACAGGCGCAGGATGAACTTACAGACGATACCACCCACGATGAGCGCACGCGATGGGAACATGGTAAGAACTACTCATGGCATTAGAGCAGTAATCCACTAAAGGACCTCCCTAGACTTTCGTGCGCGTTTGGCCGAGAAGCTTGAGAAGCTGGGTGACATGGCAAGGGACACAAAGAGACACAAAGAGGCAATAGGATACTACTCGACTGCTCTGAAACTCAATCCGACGAATTTCAATGACATTCTCTTCAAGAAAAGCAGCGAGGTTCGTATTCGTTCAAGATTCCAAGAGGGTAATGCTGATCCATGATCTCAGGTCGTTGAGCTCGACCCTTCATCCTATATAGGGTACAAAGAGAAGCACTCCGCATTACACGGTATGCGGCATTTTAGCGAAGCATTCAAAGCATTCGAAGTGATGCTCTCAATCCTTGATCGTGATATGGCACTCTCTGGCGAGTCATTTCTACCACATTTCGCCAGTGGGGGATATTGATTAGGTCCATATAGACCTTCGTTGCCGGTATGTTGACGCGACGTCCGCAATTCGAGAAGTGGTCGAGGAGGCCATTCAGGACATGCCACGCGTGCTCATCGACGCCGTCACTGGTGATCTCTATGATAAGACACGACAAGCAGCAAAATTCGAGGAGTTACCGATTTATGATGAGCTGCGGTCATCAATGACGACCCCGAGCCAGCTCGATCATATACGCATCCGGAAAGAAGTGAAAGAGTTCTACCGCTATGTCATGCTGTCTCACAGGTGGCAGCCTCATGAACCTACATTCCAAACGGTCGAAAATCTCTCGATTTACAAGCTCCCCGCTTCTCCGGCATTCAGCAAGCTGAAGAACTTCTGCATCCTTGTCCGTACACTTGGGTTCAGGTGGGCATGGAGCGACACGTGCTGCGTGAATCAACTCGATAAAGCAGTGCAGCAGGAGTCACTCGTTGCCATGTTTCGATGGTATCGCGGATCTTCGCTTACTGTCGTCCACCTTCTTGGTGTATCCTCAAAGTTGCAGGTGAAGGGTTCTCTATGGCGGAGCATTTGGAACACGCGCGGGTGGACGTACCAAGAATATCTTGCTTCTAATGTCGTCCAGTTCTACACAGAAAACTGGCAGCCCTACCTCGGGCTGCAGATATTCAACCACAAAGAATCACCTGCCATCCTCTCCGAGATGGAACAGGCAATGAACTTCGAGACGAAGGAGTTGGTCACTCTTCAACCGGGGTTTGGCAGGACCCGCGAGAAGCTATTTCTTGCATCGAAGCGTCGAACGACCCGCGAGGAGGACAGAGCTTACTCGTTGTTTGGGATCTTCAATGTCGCACTCCCGGTCATCTATGGCGAGGGTAATCAGGCAATTGGTCGGCTCCTAGAACATGTCCTGACACGCTCGGACAACGTCACGCTTCTCGCTTGGACTGGCAGGTCTGGGGGTCAACATAGCTATCTCCCCGCCGACCTAAGTGTGTACGATCAAATTATTCCACCGCACATTCTAGCACCAGTGGTGACAGCCAACATGGAAACCTTGGTCAAGGCGTCGCGCAGATCAGTCCTGAGCGTCTCAGAAGCTGTGGCGATGTACGAGCAGTGCCACAGCCTTCCTCTATTGTCCCTTGTTGCTGGTCGACTCCGACTCCCCTGTATCGCTTTCCCACTCTCCGATATCTTCCAACGCGGAGGCGAACCCGATGTCCCCATCTATCGTGGGACGTCCCCGATGCTTGGAGATGTCGAAATCCAGACTACGGACGAGTTGTTTGGCCAGAAAGGATTACTTATCCATCCCTGGATCAGCCCTCTCGTTGACCTCGATTTTGCGTGTGATGAACCCTTGTTCGACCATGCGACACGCGCGCTGCGGCTTATCGCGCGGCTCAAGCAACCATTTGGTGCATTGCTGCTCTTGCCGGTGACACGTTCGCAGTACAGACGTGTGGCCACGGACAGTTTGATCATGGTCCGGGTTCGAGAGGAAACATCGTTGACTGATTTGATGGATGGTATCCGTACAATAGATATACAGTAGATATCGATCAGTCCGAGTTTCCATTCTAATGAGTGCTATATGTGCCCTAGAGTCCCTGGCTAAAGTCATTCAGATGATCACATAGTTGTTCGTTATAACTTGAGGTGCCAGTACACCTCAGAAAATGAAAACTCATCCATGCTTGAAAACACTCGTGAAGTAGAGCAGCCATGGCCCTCTCCCTCTCGATAAAATCGGCATGCCAGTCCGCCGTGCCTCCTCTACACCCCCGCGAGCCTCCGCCGTCTCATCCCCGACGACATATAATCGTCCACCAGTCCACTGAGATAAGTGAGTTCCTCGTTCATGCGTCATCAACACCACGCACCTTGGATTGTCGCCGTGGATGGCAACATCGCGACCGGATGGCCTTGCACCATGCTCCGACAGCCCGCCCGTCCCCGAGCGCGTCACGTGGACGAGCTCCAGCACAGGCGGCGATGGCGGCAAATACCCCCTCGCCTCAAATACGGCCGCGTAACGGTCCGGACCTCTGCTGGCCTCAGCAGTAACACATACTGCATCGTTCCACTCGACGAGGTCGACGTGAAACTCGAGGCAGGGATCCATCTTCCATATTTGGTCCTCTGGCCCCGATCGCGCAGCTGATCCCATCGTGATCAGTGTGCGCTCCCAGCACTTCGCACGACGAGTTCACGCACGATGTTTAATCTCCTCGAATCACCCCCTCAACGATGACTTTGACACTTGCCACAGTCTTGCTCAAGCACAGGAGGGGAAACCACCTCCACGGCATCGCACACAGACATGAACCGGACTACGTGAATTCAAAGCATTGGTGCATTTCGAGTCACATCGCGGACTGAACGGATCAGATAGTGGATGGGTCGCCTATCTCATCCCAACCTGATCGCCATATACGTGCCAAATATTGCAGGAGCGACACTGCTGCAAGCAAAACAGGCGGCAGAAGCATTCGTGAATGGGTTCGAGAGCGGAGAAGCCTCTGGTAAAGGAATCAAAGAACTAGAACAGCGTCAGCGGGCAGAGTTGACGATGCTGACCAAGTTGTTGATCGAGGGTGACTGATAGCATGAACAGACTACAGTTATCATTCAACGATGTTCTCATACATCATAAAGGCGATTCCACCGCTTATCTGTAGTGACAAGGTCACTCCATGCAGCCATAGTCAAGTATACTACTCACCTCCAGCCGCATTAGTCTCGGCGTTGTGCCAGTCCAGAACCGTAGCAAGCCTTCCTCTGTTAGAATCCGGTAGCCGAAATGAAACGTGTTTTTCTACACCCGGGAAGCATTCAGAGACAGCACACGTGCTTTGATTATACTAATTCACGCGTTAAACATGTGCTGGGGTATGAAGTGAAGAGAATACATACTGGAGTGGTTGCGTGATACATACCGTGGCGAGGCCGTCCGCAATGGCAAATGTAATCCCACTTGGTAACTACTGTCCCGGTCGTGCGGTGGATCGAGCAAATTGCTTGTGGGTGGTAGAGGTCGTGTAGCGAACGGCCGAATTGGCACTCTGTCGCATCATCTACGGCGAGATGTGGGCCGTGAAGGTACTCCCGAAGTCAATAAGGATACGACGGAGAAGAGACCTCTATAAATGCCCGCGGTACCTTCACGCACAAGGCGCGTAGCGCCGTGTACCAGACTGCGATAATGGGGATTCGGACGCTTGGCGTCATCAACGAGTTTCGTTCTAGAGTTTCCACGTTAGCGGGCAAGAAAAGTATGACGGGCGCACGCACTTGATCGTTTGTAAAGGTGTGACAGCGACCATAGCCTCCAATGCCCTCCATCATGCCCGCACCATGAGTCAGGTTGGCAGACGGCTTAAAACGCACACGGCTTGCCCTCGCCCAACAAAATGCCCGCGTCCAAGAACCAGAGCGTGCCCGCTTTCGCACCGAGGTACGCGTCGGTGCCCGCGGTGGGCATACTCGCGCACGCGCTCCAGAATATGGCGAGCGAGGGCTCGAGGAGGGGCGCGGGCACATGTACGAGGAGGGGGCGGGCGCGGTGTCGGTGCCTTTGGCGAGGGTGGTGATGGCGGCGTGGGCGGGTGTGCTGGGGGCGTACGTAGTGGTGTCGGACGCAATGCCGGTGCGCGTGTTGAGGCCAAATGTGATCTGAGGGGCGACCTTGGACTGGTCCGGGGTGTTGTCGGCGGTGAGGAACACGACGGTCCAGGGGGCTTGGATTTACCGCGGGTAGGGAGGAGAAAGGCGCGGATGATGCTCGCGAAGGGGAAGAGAGGCCTCGAGTGCGCGGATGGAGGGGTTGAGGAACCGGATCGAACGGGCGTGCACGGTGACGTCTACTTTTTTTGCGGACGGGGGAGGTGGTGGAGATGGATGGGAGGGTGAACTGGGGTGGGTCGTCGTCGTCGTCAGTGGATGTCATTTTGGGGCGGGGTCATCAGGCGTGTCGGTGTCGCGGGTGCGTTTGTGGGAGGGGTGGAGGGCGGCGTGGAGGGCTTTGAGTGCGGCTGGCTGTGAGCGGGACCAGTCAGTACGGGCGTGGGTGAGACGGGAAGGACACTCTGCGCCGAGTGCAAAAGCGAGAATGGCCTCGAGGGCAGGGCAGGACTGAGAGAGCCGATCTCATCAGGAAGGTGCGTCGACAAGACATCGACCAGCAGAGTATCCGACATCGAGGTTGGTCTGGTAAAATTTTCCTGGACCCGAAGGGGACAGGTTTGTGGGGCAGAAAATCGTGGGAATGCAAATGTGTCAATGCCGTGGGAAGTCTTGGCTCAACTTATGCGGAACCCAACCTTAACCTTCCTTTAGGGTTTCTAATGCTTCTTGGTAACAGTACGGGATCTGGGGAATCATGGAGCCCAACACGACTCGCAAGCGCGGGTGCTGAAGCCTGGAGGTGCCAAACTTCAAAGCGAGCTGCGAGCCTGAGCACCCACACACAGTACTTGACCGGTTTGACTGCGGGTCCGTGATGCTATATTTATTTATCTATTTTATGCGCCAGCATGATGATGACTAAGGTAAACAAAGTCACAGCACGATGCACACAGGTTCATATCCTACCACCACCATGCCTACCGCGCGCGACCCCAGCCTCCAAACGACTCGTTCTCCTCCACGTTTTTCTACCCTTGAATCATTCGAATATGCCGTCACCCACGTATTTCTTCCTCTTCAACGACCCGATTCAAACGACTATAGCCGAGAGCATGACCATGCACTGGCGCGTGCAGTCTGTACAGCTGCCCATCTCTATAGTACCAAGGTCTGCGGAACCTCTGAGCAGGCTCAGTGGCGATCCATCGCAAAAATGTTGGACAACTTGCAATCCTCCGTGCAATTGGAGCGTTTGGACACCCACTATATCACGTCCTTGCTGCAGGGAATGCAAGCTGGAGGTGCGCTCGCAGTATACCTTTAAGATCCGTGCTGAAGCTGTCCAGATATCCTTGTGTTTCTCATCGATCCGCAAGATGCTGGAATTCTTCTCACAAAACGGATGGGCCATACTTTGTGCGAGGCATTCAAGGTTCTCCCGAGTGACGATGAAGATGTTGCAAGGACATATTCATATCCTGGATCGACAATCGAGGTACCTAGCGAGATGTTTGACGATGGCAAATTTCGATCCGAACTTGCGAAGGTTCTCTCTCGTGACCGAGTTTTCGACTCGGATGCCATACTTCCCAATGATCCACAGTATCTCAATGTGTTGCTCAGCGACATCTTGCAGAAAGCTGATCGTACTTCCGATATTCCCCGCCTAAACGGATCTATGGGGCTGCGTTCTGAGGATGGTGGTACAGGCCATGCTGCTAATGTTCCTCGCCTGACCAAACGTGTTCGCGGCCACGTTCCTAGATACCTCAATCCATGGTGTCGCTCGCATCTTTGGCTTCTCATCAAGATTGCGATTCAGATGTCGGTTACCCTTTCTTACAAGCAGTTCATGCTGTTTTTCATGTGCACCCTTGCGAGGGACGAAAGAAATTCAGATCTTTTCAGTGATCTTCTTCATTTGATGTCAAATACAATACTCCGGCGTTTAGGCAAGCTTGGCTCCTCTCCGCTTGGCTGGCTCTCTGAAATGGTGCTGAAGACATCCGCTCATCTTCGGGGGATGCTTGATGCTAGGTGGAAGCAGATCAACATAGATGATCGGCGATTCCCATTTCAGAACCCTTCCCAGGACGAGCTCATCAGGGACACTCAGCTCTCATTCTTGAACAGTCGCGAATACATTCAAGACGCTCTCGCAGATCATATCCATGAATCTGTCATCCCCTTCCACCCCAACCATCGGCGCCGCGGAACTATTGAAGATTTTTTGTCCTCGGATGGAGCCTTTTTTGAGCAGGCATACGCAGCTGATCACGATGTTACCCTCTACGACGTCGAGCAGTCAGTTGAGGGGGGCATTGATGATTGGCTCGCTTCTGTCGGGAGTGTGGACGAGGCATGCGCACAGCTCGAATTCCTGATGGATAAATACACAAGAGCGGCGCAAAATGAGAAATCCCACGCGAATCTAGAACGTTGCTCTGTCATGTTCCTGACAGTGATCGAGCTGTATGTGGCACTCGATAAGCTAGTCGTGAAGGAAATTCCCATGCTCGCCGACTATCCTCCTCCTTTTCCCATTTCTCTCCTGGAACGGCTGCTACTACGCACGAGGATGAGCCTCCATCGCCTTGCTTGTGTATATCAGTACCTCTCTATGCGCCATTCTCAATCACGTCTTGAATGCCTTGCCTTTTCAGACCAATTTAACGAAGACACTTTCTCAGTCCGTTATTACGACCAATCCCCAGATCTTCAACTACTCAAGGCTTGCATCGAAGAGGACGTAATACAAAATGTCGGTAGGCTCTCACCCTCGGTATGGATGTGTTGGGCTCACGCGTCAATAATGGATACTGACAGCCACTATCTGGTGAGTGGCCAGCTGGGAGTACAGAATCGCCGTTGCCCGCCTTGCTATTACATGCCAAAATCGTCGTATTCGAGTTACAATGCCCCGCTTGCATTCGCATCTGGCGTTTTGCTCCATTCCGCATTCTGCGTTGTCTAGGCCGTCTTCATCCTCGTTTGCCGCTGAGCAATAGCAAGAGAGGATACGATCTACTTGCGAATATCCCTACGTTACAGCCTTACCTTGTCAAACGCCAAGGGCCACGTCTTCATGCCGAAATTCAAATTGCCTATTTCTATCCAGAGCCGGATCCCCAATCTCGGAGTACTAGTACCCTGACGTTACACTATGTTCTCATTGAAGATGATTCTCTGCGAACAGACTCGGAGGATATACTTTCTTTATGGCAGCCAGAGGGACAGAACGAATGGAATCTCACAGCATCTTCCGTCGATCATGACATCCGTCTAAACCACCGCTCTACTAAATTCCGCACATATGTGTCCAATACCACCCACGACCCCAATGATGTCCTGTCTGCTCAAGTGCATTGTCCCTCGGACCTACCCCTTGATGATTTCATGGCCATTGGACACTTGCGGAGCGGTGGTTCCCTCCAATGGCTCAATATTCTGCGGGGACTGCACGGCAATACTCTCAACCTTCGTCATGAGACAGTCCACATACTTCTCTCACACGCAATCTCTCAAGCTGGACCACTCGATTCAAATACTGGGCTGTGGATTTGGCATCAAGAGCTTCATGACTCGTCATTCTGTGATGCTCTCCTAGACGAGTTGGGGTGCAAATTTATGTCTGCCCAATGCATGCCAATGGACTACGTGCTGATGTACAGCATTTCTATGTTGCTGGCTCGAGTGCTTGCATCGAGTCCTAGCGAAGACATTTCAGAGCGTGCCATTGGACTTCTTCGAAGTCTGCGCGTAAAGATATTCAACTGGGTACAGCAGCTACTATACGACCTGGCAGTGGAACCAGCGAAAAAAGAATTCAAACGGCAACTACTTTACCTGGCTGCAGTTTGTCGAAGCACATTTGACGTTGACTCGGATCGCGCCATACTTGACAAGCTTTTCCATTCTCCGAGGGATGTTGATGCTCTACTTTCTTGCACTTTCTTTTTTCGTGCGCTCCGTTGTAGGTATACTTTCTTGACACTTCTTTTCCTGAAATCTGACGCCCCGACCCCTCTTCAGCTCCCAATATATCCGACGGTGTGGGGCTACTCCATCAGCACTTTCCCCCTGTGCTCGGAGAAGCTATGAGGGGCGCAATCCGCGCTGATCCATCAGACCATGGCATTGACCTTGCAGTTGCAAAAATATTCATAAATTATCGGCCAGGAACATACAAATGGGGGCAATTGGAGTATCCAAACGATCGTTGGCTTTCCTGCGAAACCGGACCAACCAGTATGGACCAACCCAAGCAAGTGGTACATCTTAACCTTCTCAATGGGGATCTTCGAGTGGCCGGTCAACCATTGTGCGGTGTTCCAGATGAGATCAGGGACTTCGAAATGTTCAAATACATCTTCCAGGATGTATGTATATACTGATTGCTAACGTCAACGAGTCCTGACCACTTTTAGCAAGGGCTGTTTATTATGCCTTCCAGTCTCCGAGGAATGGATTTTATGATGCTCACTATGATTTCCGACTACATTGTGAGTATCCTAATGCTACATGAACTCGGTTGTTTAGATATTCGCAGGTGCCAGTGCACTTTTCTCTACGCAATCACAAATTTCGAGTGCAAGTTGACGGAACGAGTACCACCCTGGTGCCAATACCTGCAGAAATACTCAGGGAAGACCTCCCGCTAGCACTCACCTATGGACATATTCATTTGCTGAATTTGTCTACAAAAAGTATTGAAATACGCCCTATTGCACGGCCTTGGGAAGAATCTTCCGAAAATTGGAGGATTGACTGTGCATCAGGAGAATATCACATGCACAGAGGCAACGAAATGCTTGTAGACATCCGAACTCCAACATGGGCAACGGTCTGCAGCTACCTCGATTGTCTCAGCAAAGTTGCAAATATACACGATCTCATCCACAAGGACTGGGACACAGACAGGAATCTCATCATCGCCGTATCTCGTGTCAACTCTGCGTCCGAGCTGCCAATGCGATTGTCTGTCACTTTACCGTCTCGTGGGCTGTCCTTTTTCGTCAATGAAAGGGAGGAGCTTGAATCCCGCGACTTCAAGGACATGGTTTACGACGAGGATCAAGGAATTGGGACATTGTTTGGCCTAGAGAACATTCTTGTTCTGCGACCGAAAACCCAGATCCAGGGTACCGGTACTAGTACCCTCCAAGTTGTCCCTGAGGCGCTCAACTCTCGGCGTGTGCTCATACCATATGGTGGAGTAAAGTATAAAAGGAAGGCTGACTTGAATCAGGTTCGCATTCAAGAAGATGAATACGAATTATCCAACTCGGATGACCGAAATTATGTCTATGATGTGGATACTGAACTTGGTTGCTTGATAGGGAATGGCACCTTGAAAAGCATACAATTCCTTGCCCATCTGCATGCCATGACTAGCTGCTGGCATCGACCTGACCCACTGTCGGGCAAAACAGGCCTTCAGACGGCACTCTGTCTTTTACAGTCAGCTGCATGTCGGTCGGTCATGGAACTTAAAGCGCTAAGCATACCCTATTTCAAGGACCCACCCGGACGTAGTCCTGAAATTCGTGATGCTTATGATGCAATCCAGACACGGTATTACTGGCATCTCGATGCATGCCAGCGTGCGAGCAAAGCACACAAAGTGCAAAGGCATGCGACTTGCGTTGCTTCAATTTCGTGGCAGACTCCATTCCCACCCTTTTCTGGACAACCCTCCAACGAACCTCATTTCATCCTCAGAGTCGCCTCTGAATCTGTATTATTCACACCCTGTCATCCAGCCTCGCCTCCACGATATGCTACACTCGGTCAGCTGTTTGCTTGTAGGCAACCACCAGAACTACCGTCCGCGGGCTGCAACACTCTGCATCGCGACAAACACATTGTGCTGTCAGATGATGTCTCTGCACTTGATCGACTATTCTCCTGTCTTCGCGCTGATCTTCCATATCAACGGGAATATCTCGCCATCCTTAACGCCAGCGCAGAACATGTTCACATGGAGTCGCAAGTTACCTATAGGGTGGTAGGAGAGGATCCTGTGGAGGCACTCACTGAGCACTATGTGAAGTGCAGAGCCGACTACCTGGACTCCTTGGATATTATCAAAAAGAGTCTTGGGCCAAGAGGCGATCCGGATGAACAAGCAGTCAATCAACGCGGTCTATGGCCGGCGACCACTGCAGATGTCCTCTTGCGATATCTCGCGGCCGCGTCACCGATAGACATCCCTTCAAGCTGGAAGAAGTGCTTGACATCGCTGGCGTTGCTCCTTCTGAGTCTTCAGCGTTCCCGGCGGATGCTACGATTTGCCCTGGATGGTCTTGAAGAGGAACTCTCAAAGGAATTGGAGAATGATGTATGCGACGGATGGAATCCTGAAGAGTACCCGGACTGGCTGTTAATCCAGGTTCGTTTCTGGCGTACATGAGCGTTGGTCACTACTAACGACATATCTTCCCTCTCAGATTCAAGGAAACTTCCTTATCCGTCGTCATCAGGCAGAGATTGCGAGGGAAATCATATCCCCGAAATCCGGGGACAACACTGTTATGCAAGTCAACATGGGCGAAGGGAAATCGTCCGTTATCATCCCCATTGCGGCAGCTGTTCTCGCGGATGGCCAACATCTTGTCCGTGTCATTGTTCCGAAAGCATTGACAACCCAAATGTTCGATTTATTGGTCGCCCGCCTTGGTGGGCTCGCCAACCGCCCTATATACCATCTACCCGTCTCTCGTAACATGAACCCCATATGTTATGTCGACGACAAGGCTATCAACCTTCAAGTTGATGATCTGCGAGACCTCTTACGTCAGTGCATGGCAGAGCGAGGAATCTTACTTGTCCAGCCTGAGCATGTTGCATCACTCAAATTGATGACCATAGCGGAGCAGCTAGGCGAAGGGAGGCCCGACTTTGCGTCAGACCCATCATCGAAGCTTCAGAAGATTTATAAGCACGTCACCACCATATCGCTCGGATCGGTGGGTGTATGTTGCCATGTCCATGACGCTCAATGGAGCTGATTGTTAACCCTCAGCTCCCGAGAGACACTGTGGCGGGTACCATACTTCGGTGGTTCGCTCGTTCACTCGATCATTCAAATGCCAGTGAAACAGATACAACCCTGGTGGACCATCCTGACGAGCACAACCACAATGCACATGGTGTCACGGTGCAGGACAGTGCACCCGAGCAGTGGCTGAACCTTCATAAATGGGTCGACTCCCACGTTCGAGATATCCTGGACGAGAGCGACGAGATTCTTCACTCCCGGTTCCAGTTGGTTTACACGCTTGGTTCCCAGCAGCATATGGATGGATATCCCGACCGATGGATGATTATTCAAGAAGTGCTGCGACTCGTGAAGAAGCATATATATTCGTTCTCGAGACATGCCCCAGATTCCGTTCAATGTGAAGGTGGTCCACCCGGGTCTTTTCCGCATGTTCGCATCGTGCATGCTGACATCGGTCGACGCCTCGTGACGTCGATCACAGAAGACGTGATGTCTGGACGGCTTCCCGGTTTCAGCTTTCAACACATTCCCTCCGCGCTAAAGAATGCGATTCGCAGTTTCTTATCGGACGAGTATGTACTTCAAATTCCGGACATGGTGAAAAGAGTGGAGGAATATGCCAAAGACTCTTGCCAAAATCATCAGCTTTGGAATGGACTCCTGCTACTGCGTGGTCTCCTGACTTCCAACATCCTCCCGTTTTCTCTTTCGGAGCGGAGATGGCGTGTTGACTATGGTCATACTTTGCAAGAACGAATGTATACTTGGGGACCAAAGCTCGCAGTCCCATATCGAGCCAAGGATGTGCCAACATCTAATACCCAGTTCGGCCATCCGGATCTCACAATCATTCTTACATGTCTATCTTATTACTACTCCGGTCTTAGCCGGGAACGGCTAGAAATCGCTTTCGACATCCTGATGGATCAAGATGACCCCCCCGCGGAGTACGCACTGTGGATAGAAGAGTGCGAGTCAGTGCCAGTCTCCATTCGCGAACTAAGTCAAGTAAACTTTGGGTCATTAATCGAGTGGGAGGACGTCATAATCCCACATTTCGCTTGGAATATAGCGGTCATAAATTTCTACCTTGCAAACATGGTATTCCCGAAAGAGGCGAAAGAATTTCCTTATAAAATGTCCACGTCCAGCTGGGATTTGGGGGAGAAGCGGGATAAGCTTATAACTGGTGAGCGAGCTTGTGCTCGTAAATCAGTTCAAATACTAATTAAACTTCAGGATTTTCGGGTACGAATGACGGCCGATGGCTGTTGCCCTTATCTGTCACTCAGCGCGACCCCCCTCATCAACAAGGAAGCAATGCCAGAGTCCTCGCCCACCTACTCCTCCCAGAAAATAGCTCTTACATAGTGGCTCACGAGAGCGACGAATATTGGATGACCGAGGCTTTCCTCCGACTCATCGCGGAGCAGCAACCCCAGATCCGTGTATTGCTCGATATTGGCTCACAGATACTCGATCTCTCCAATGAGGAAGTGGTTAGGGTTTGGCTTGAAATCACTCCTGATGCTACCGGCGCAATCTATTTCGACGACCATGATGAGTTGATGATGCTCACCCGGAACGGCACTTCTTCACCACTATCGTCATCCGCGCTTTCTCAGCATTTAAATCGATGTGTTGTCTATCTGGATCATGCACATACAAGGGGCACCGACATCAAGCTTCCCGCCGGGTCACGAGCGGCCGTTACTCTGGGTCCTAAAGTGACAAAAGACGCTCTGGTTCAAGGTTCGTGCAATGGCGTGATTCCGAGTCCATCTCTTGATCTGATAACTTTCTGGTTTCAGGTTGCACGCGTATGCGCAAGTTGGGAAAGGGTCACTCGGTCATGTTTTTTGCACCACCAGCAGTTGACTGGAACATCCGTGTCGTAACCGGAAAGACAGACCGAAGCACACCTGTTTCTACAGTGGACATCTTGTGTTGGGCAATACGCGAGACCTGGAACGACATTCAACAGCGGGCTCCCCACTGGGCACAACAAGGAATGAGCCACAAAACAAGATCCGACGCTTGGAACGGCTTCTGTGACAACAATATCACACCAAGACAGTTGTCGGATGCCTGGGTCAAGCCAGATCTGAAATCCCTGGAGGACCTTTATTCCCCCAAGGAGATTCAAGGTACTCGTGGCGATTTGTCAGAACTGGATCCAGCGATTCGCCAACAGTGCAAGATCCTCGGCGGTTTGTCACTTCCCAGTGCACAAATAGACGAAGAACAAGAGCGGGAGGTTCTTCGCGAGCGGGAGCGTGAACGAGAGGCGGAGCTACCTCCAAAGGCAGAGCCTGCAGAACATTCCCTTCATCCAGATGTCGTCTCCTTCGTCAAGACTGGTGACATCCCCCCATTGCACTCTGGCAGCGCCTTTCTTCCTGTTTTCACAGCATTAGACAAGAGTTCCGCTGCTACTCACGAAGCGAATGTCTGGAGTCCATCTATTCTGGCAACAGTGGACTTCTCGACGACGATCAAGCCTGAATCTACTCGAGGAACCATGGATCAATATCTCAGACCTGTCCAGTGGATTCTCTCCCGACGCAGAATAGACTCGGACCGTGATCAAGTGCTCGTTCTACTGAGCCCATTTGAAGTCGACCGCCTGATGCCTGATATCAGGGTGAGCGAACACGTCCACCTCCATTTGTATGCACCCCGCACGTCCCTGCGAATGGAGCCATCCGACGATCTCAAACTGTATACCATCCCTCCACTTCCTTCTGACTGGACTCCACCATGGGCACTCATCGACCAGCTCAACGTGTTCGCCGGGCAGCTTTATCTGAGAGACTATGAATCATACCTCCGGTTATGTCGTTTCCTCGATGTCCCTACAAAAGATACCCCGGATGGCACTGGAATCAAGCGGAATGTGTTCCAGATCCCTGGAAGTTTTGAAGACAACGAAATCACGTTCTCGGACTCACCGCTTCCTTGGGTGATGGCGCTGCTTGCCGTTCGCAGCAGGGGGCGACCGTTCGCACACACACACATGGGGAAAATCTTGCAAGGACAGCTTCTGACGGAGAAAGACTTCGAGAAGTGTTCCCCACCCCACCCCATTACTAGTTAGTAACAGGTCACTCATGATTACCGGCTTGTGTCCACTCTGAAACACCGCCGGGCCCTCCACCATGTCCTTTCGTATCTCAAAGCTTTGGAATGATATATGTACCCTTTCGAGACCATCAGTTCCATCCATTGATAACCGTTAGATCCCCTCCTCAGCCTGATCTGACCACCACACGGGCTACATTGTCGCTAGAAGTCGAAACGGACATATTATTTTCTCTATTCGATGATGTATCCACCTATATTGGGTGTTTGTTTCTTGGCTCTGGTGACGTGAAACGGCGGTTCACATAGCTGTCATGAATTGAAACAGCGCACAGGTTTACTAGTACTGGCAGTCGATGGAACGGTCAAGAATACGTTTATTTGAGTTGGTTGATCCGAGCCTCCTCCGGCGATTGGCATGTTCGAAGTTCCAGCAACGGCACTCCGACTCCAACAGTCGACCCCCGATCGTGAGTTTCTATCATTGACGAGAAAGAAACCAGTTGGACGACGTTGAGCAAATGCCACATACGATGTGCAAGTGGCGTTGGCAGAGGCAATGGCGCCACTAAAAAGCGCGTCCAGCGTCGGCTTAGACGCGACGACGTCCACCCGCATCTTCGGAGTGTCCCGTAGGAAGGTCGCCGTCATGGGGGTAATCGCGGCGACCGCGAACGCGCCGAAGCGGATCACGTCCTGCAACACCGGTATGATGAATGCGGCCGCAGCCGAGGCGAAATACACGAGCCATACCCACTCGCCGTGGTCTGCCAGTGGAATCCATGTGTCTCGCTAAGGCTCGGCTCAATGCAGCCCCTAGATCGTCCCAAAACGTGGAAGGCCTATCGTGCCATGCACTTCAAGGGTATCCAGCGTTGCGCCCCCAGCTGTGAACATCCCAGGGAGCGCGTCCCGACTCCTGTCTTCGGTGAAGTAGAGCAGCCATGGCCCTCTCTCCCTCGATAAACTCAGCAAGCCAGTCCGCTGTGCCTCCTCTACACCCGCGAGCCTCCGCCGTCTCATACCCGACGACATATAATCGTCCACCAGCCTGATCATCAACACCACGCACCTTGGATTGTCGCCACGGACACCAACATCGCGATCGGATGGCCTTGCACCATGCTCCGACAGCCCGCCTATCCCTGAGCGCGTCGCGTGGACGAGCACCATTTCCAGCACAGGTAGCGATAGTGGCAAATACCCCCTCGCCTCACATACGGCCTCGTACCGATCCGGACCTCTGCTGGTGCCCTCAGCATTAGCACGTACTTCATCGTTCCACTCGACGACGAGGACGATGTGAAACTCGAGGCAGGGATCCATCCTCCATATTTGGTGCTCTGCCGCCCGATCGCGTAGCTGATCCCATCGTGATCAGTGTGCGCTCACAGAACCTCGCACGACGAGTTCACGCACGATGTTTAATCTCCTCGAATCCCTTCTAGCCACCAACCTGTTGGCCAGGTCACCTCCTCCCCCGCTCACAGCCCGAAAAGTA
The DNA here is from genome assembly GCA_038091235.1 of Tylopilus rubrobrunneus. Classification (NCBI taxonomy): domain Eukaryota; kingdom Fungi; phylum Basidiomycota; class Agaricomycetes; order Boletales; family Boletaceae; genus Tylopilus; species Tylopilus rubrobrunneus. Next base: position 3,093 of record JBBPOC010000179.1, on the reverse strand, counting down.
TGGCGCAGTAAGCTCACCCCTGAGATCGACCAGCTCAACGCTAGCCTCAACGTGCGCGCAGGTGAGCGCTTGGTTAACCCAGCGAGGATACCGTATCTCACCGTGAAACGTACAGCCCTTCGCCTCCTCAACGACGACTTTGACACTTGCCACAGTCTTGCTCAAGCACAAGGGAGTCCACCTCCATGGCATCCCACACAGACGTGAACCGGACTACGTGAGTTCAAAGTGAGTATTGGTGTATTTCGAGTCATATCGCGGACTGAGCAGATCAGATAGTGGATGGGTCGCCTATCTCATCCCAATCTGATCGCCATATACATGCCAAATGTTGCAAGAACGACACTGCTGCAAGCAAAACGGGCGGCAGAAGCGTTCGTGAATGGGGTCGAGAGAGCAGAAGCCTCTGGTGAAGGAATCACAGAACTAGAACAGCGTCAATGGGCAGAGTTGACGATGCTGACCAAGTTGTTGATTGAGGGTGACTTGATAGCAAGTCGATGTAAGATTCCGCTGGCAGCGCATAAACAGACCACAGTTATCATTCAACGACGTTCTCATATATCATAAAGGAGATTCCATGCACCACAGTCAAGTATACTACTCACCACCACCCGCATTAGTCTCGGCGTTGTGCCAGTCCAGAACCGTAGCAAGCCTTCCTCTGTCAGAATCCGGTAGCCGCAATGGAACGCGTTTTCGTACTCCCGGGAAGCAGTCAGAGACTGCGTGCGTGCCTTGATTATACTAATCCACATGTTAAACATGTACTAGGGTATGAAGTGAAGAGAATACATACCCGAGTGGTTGCGTGATACATACCGTGGCGAGGCCGTCCGCAATGGCACCAATGGCAAAAGTAATCCCACTTGGTAGCTCCTGCCCCGGTCGTGCGGTGGATTGGGCAAATTGCTTGAGGGTGGTATAGGTCGCAAAGCGAACAGCCGAATTGGCACCTCGTCGCATCATCTACGGCAAGATGTGGGCCGTGAGGGTAGGAGCAAAGTCAATAAAAGTACGGAAAAGAGACCTCTATATATGCCCGCGGTACCTCCACGCACAATGCACGTAGCGCCGTGTACCAGACCGCGATAATGGGGATCCGGATGCTTGGCGTCATCAACGAGTTTTGTTCTAGAGCGCTCACGTTAGCGGGCAAGAAAGGCATGGCGGACACACACACTTGCTCGTTCAACGACGGTAGCCTCCATCATGCACGCACCCAAGCCCGCTGACAGCACCATGAGTCAAGTCGGCAGACGGCTCAAAATGCACACGGCTTGCTCTCGCCCCACAAAATCCCCGCGTCCATGAACCAGAGTGTGGGCACGTGTACGAGGAGCGTGCGGAGGGTCGGTGCCTTTGGCGAAGGTGGTGGTGGCGACGGGGGCGGGTGTGCCAGGGGAACAGGTGGTGGTGTCGAACGCGGTGCTGGTGCGCACGTTGAGACCAAATATGATCTGGGGGAGACCTTGGACTTGCCCGGGGTGTTGTTGGCGGTGAGGAACACGAAGGTCCAGTGGGGCTTGGATTTACCGCGGGCGGGGAGGAGAAACGGGTGATGCTCGCGAAGGGACGAGAGTCCTCGAGTGCGCGGATGGAGGGGTTGAGGAACCGGATCGAACGGGCGTGGACGGCGACGTCTACTTTTTTGCGGACGGGGGAGGTGGTGGAGATGGATGGGAGGGTGAACTGGGGTGGGTCGTCTTTGTCGTCGTCGATGGGTTTGGACTGTTTTGGGGCGGGGTCGTCAGGTGTGTCGGCGTTGCGGGTGCGTTTGTGGGAAGGATGGAGTCATGGAGGGCTTTGAGTGCGGCTGGCTGTGAGAGGGACCAGTCTGTGCGGGCGTGGGTGAGACGGGAAGGACACTGTCTGCCGAGTGCAAAAGCGAGAATGGCTTCAGGGGCAGGCCGAGACTGCCATCGTGTCCTCGCTTTCGAGCCGTACCGTACGATCCCTTTCGTCCTCTCGCACGTCATACTCCTGCTTCCCCCTCTCTTCTCCCCTGTTTCACGCGCTCCATTGCGCCTTCAAGCTTCGAGGTCCGGCCCCTTTCCCTTCCTTGCTTTGCACCATGGCGACTGTGTGCAACATCACTGGGATGTTTGGCGTTCGAAACGGACGCACGTCCACATACACACCCGGAAAACTGTTTTGCAAGCACGATGGATTCCTTCTGTTCCATGATGGAGTTCTTGCGGTCGAGATCTTCGCCTTCGGTGGAGGGTCCACTGCCCCCCCTCGAAGACAAGGCTTACTTTGGAAACGTGCGTGTGGTCGCGCGGATGACCGCAGGAGCTGACGTTCAGACAACCGAACCAATTTTGCAACTGTTCTCTTTCCTTCAGGATTTCGTTCCCTTGCCACCTTCAGCGGACGCTGAGGACAGTATGCCTCGCCCTCTTTTTTTTGTCGTTGGGAGAACGGCCCGCACCAATCTCGATGTCGATCAAAATCGTGCGTTTGACATCTCCCTCCATACTCCTATTTGAACCATCCGCATCATATCAAATCTCTCAAACGGGCCTTCCTCTCGCCCTGAAACGTCTTCGTTGATTCCTTCAACGAAAAAATTCTAGATTCTGTTCAAGGAGATTTTCGTACGTCATCCTCAGTATGATAGTCATTTACACCCCACTCAACCACTCCTGCAGACTACATGTTCAGCTCCGACACATTAAAAGAATCGGACAAAGTCCCGCTCGATGCGCCCGAACAAACTCTGGACTATCTCGCCATGCTTCGTCACCCGGGTGTGCCCCTTCATCAATTGACCCTAAAAGTGAATGCGATATGTGCCCTCCAACGCAGTCTCTCGATCGAAAACGGCTTAGTACACAACGCACACATTTGTGTCTGTGCTATTCACCGCCGTTTCATCGAAGTCCAGTTCCCGGACAATCCCCTATCCCAGCCACACTGCATCCCGCGCATCTCCTTCAACTTCTCACCACCCGGCTCCGACTGGACCATAACCTGAAAGCAATTCCCTCTGCGTCTCGCGTACGTGACTACCTTCAATGGATGTCAAGGTCTAACCCTCGACCGCTCCGCACTCGATCTCCGCATCGATCCTTTCTCACACGGACAATT
>JBBPOC010000178.1:0-24389 GCA_038091235.1 Tylopilus rubrobrunneus | reverse complement strand
AGAGGGCGAAGAAGGTGAAGAAGAGGCCCCCCAAGTCCACGACGCGAGGAGCATCAGGAGCTTCGAGAGCATGCTGAGCAGCGGTCGACCGAAGCGGCCCGGCATGCCTTCTGCCACTCCATCAGGGTCTGCCACGACGGGGACGACGCGACGACGAAAACGATTGACGGACTTGACGGATCGGCTGACGCATGGAATGGCAGAGATGTCGAGACGGGTACAAGGCGGGGACGCACCGAGGGCGCCGACGGTGTCGCTGAACGGCAAGTTGTCGCCTCCAAATCGACGGTTTGTAGAGTGCACCGAGCAGGATATTCGGGTGTCGGAGGTGGGCGAGCTGTTGCGCGAGTATCAGCGGTTAGTCGAGGCGGTGCGAAGTGCGGGCGGATTCCAGGAGTAGGTTTCATCGTGATGATCATGATAAGTCGAGGGTGTAAGGCGGTGAGTGGAGCTGCCCGAAACGTCAAATCCAGCCTGATGTCTTTATTTCTGACCGGAACAAGATACCCTGCAAATGTACGTGTACAGTTGAATTTACAATGCTCTCGTTGGTCATTTGGGGCGTGTTACTTCCTTGGAATGTGGATGGGCGTGAGGACAAGACGGTAGTCTTACTGCGTAAGTACTTGGTGGGAAAGAATGTGCGCCTTAGCTCCCACTCAGATCATCAAACAAGAAACCGAGGGTAATGTTACCCGGAGAAAGCTCCACCCCAGTGGACCAATGGCATAAAAAACTTGTCATGCCCCGCATGGCGAGCATAAAAAGTACTTTGCTTCTGATGGGTCAATCACCAGATGGGCCTATTTAACCGCTCGACTCTCGCAGGGTGCTTGTATTAAATTGACGATTCTTTTATTCCTCTCTATCGGCCGGGCACCTATTCAACCTTGCTTGCCCTCGCAGAAACACCCCTCAGTTCCATTCCCCACTATGTCTACCACAGAAGAACATGATAACGACCCCTTTCTTCCTGAGGAATCCCAAGTCCCTCCACCCCGAGTCCCCATCTTTTCCCGTAGAAGAACCATCATCTTGGCCGTCTTAATGCAGGTCGTTGTCTGTATTCTCATATGGGCCTTTGTTGGGACCAGGATTTTCCATAAGTTTGTTCTACTTCCGGAGAACATGAGTGCCTGGGTGTACGCGAACCAGAGCGAAGCAACGACTATTGCCACCTTGATATCGACCTTGCTTGCGATCATTGGTTCATAGTAAGTCTCTCAGCTCCATGACGCACGTCGCATGCGTGAAGCTCACGAGTTCGACAGCCTCTTGGGTATCACCATCCAACATGCGCTTATATATCGCCTCTCTCGTGATTCGAGTGGGGTACGCCTGTTGACGGCCACAGCTTGGATCCAGCTGGCTCGATGCACCCCTTTTTTCCAACCTCGCCGCCATTTGTTCTGGACAGTCCTATCGCTGACATGGATTGCTGTGATTCACTTTCTGACGACAGCGTAAGTGAAAGTGTTGCATCGCGAATCGCTTTGACGTTCGACTTGTATTGGCAGATGGTCGAACCTGTTGACACCCGAATTTTGGGTCCAACCGTTCCCAGTTACTAGTACGATACAGGACATCGACTTCCTGAACCCTGAGGTATCCAACCTTCTTCAAAGCAACATAGATTTTCCGCAGATCACTCCAAACACCCAGAATTATTCCATAACCCCTGATATTGGATACTGTGAGCTATCCAGCTATTGCATGCTCATTCCGAAATGTTGAATCTGTAACAGTGGCAGATATAACAGGTTACCTCTCTGGTGCTGGTGCTGCAGCCGCATCGGGTTTTCTCAATCCAGGATATCCTTCTTTCATTGACCAGTATAACGTATCAACAGGCAAGTATGGATTCAAACATTTTACGGCTTTCGAGGAGTACTAATAGTGGTGAAGGAGGAGTATATCCAGCGTCCATTCAAAGTCAACTGCCCAATCTTCCCACTCCGCCGGGAATCTATCAGGGAGTTTCCACGTCATATACTCTTGTACAGCAGGGATTTACAGCAGATATATCATGCGATTTCCTGTCGTCTACAACCATCACTTTGAATAACTCCGCTTCGGTGCATGTTAAGCACAACTCGGGTTTGACTCTCAACACATGGTCCTGGAACACAAATTGCTCTGGGAATACCTACTCCTGTCGGTACCATAAACTCTCTGCTTCTTGATTTCTAATATTCTTGTGTAGATACTGGGGACGTATATCTCTTGATGGAAAGTGGCGTTTTCGTCGGCAATGGACTCTTTGCAACTTCGGTATGCTTTTGCCAAGGTTTTTCTAGCCGATCAAATCAATCTTTTTGTGAGTTCTCATATCATAACCTGAGGCTCAGCCTAATCCTGGGTGCCATGGCAGTGGTTGTTATGCGCTCGCCAAGCGACGTGGACTCGCCTTATATCGAAAATATCTTCCAAGCCGCAACCAGCCCTGATTTACCAATCGTGTGTCAGGTCACTCCGATGGTTACGACCGTACAAGTGCAATACAGTGAAAATGGTCTCGTAAACGTCAGCAGGGTCCTGAGCCGAGCTATGCTTCCTGATGATGCTTGGCCACTGGCCTTCTCCGTGGGGTACAATATCTGGGCCGCACATTTCTTCTCTCAGGGACCGTACTCGAACTCACTTGTCGATACCCTTCTTCATGCGGTGATTCTGATGCAGTCACTCTCGGATCCTCCTGCCGACGGCATCATGAGACTCTTGGTAAGCAATGTGTGACTCGTATTCAGCATACTGATTTGATGGTCAAACAGGAAAATTACCTGCGAGGTATCTTCGAGTATTTGGCAACTGTGAGACTTTCGTTTTATCCTCCGACAATGGCTTGTAACGCTCAATAGGATATACGCTCGTCGATCCTCGGCTTCCTGGGGGAACCAGTTCCTGATCATATGGCATACACAACCACTGGCACCATGAGTGTGTTAGTTGTCGGTTGGCAATTTAGGCTGCGAGCGCATGGTGTAGCCCTGGCGGTTATTACCATTGTCACTCTCGCGACGGCAGCATTTGGTATTTTCGCGCTCGTGGAAGCCAAGGACCAGAAAAAGCTTCGTGGCTCAATCGAAAGAGGGACTGCTGCTCAATTCGATATGACAAGTCTCATGGACGTCCTGCTGGCATCATCAAAGGGGAATCTTGCCAGGGTACTATCAGAGCGCGAGGCTGTAGAAGAACAGGATGGATTGGTGATCGGTCTTGATGTGGATGGGGATAAACCTGTGTTGAACACGCGTGCTGATGCCGCAGATGACGCTGACAGGGGGGGAATTGCTTGAAGTTGATCGTAAACAGGAACCTTTCTTTACCTGTCGCTCCCTCGGTATTCCTTCTCTGTTTCTGTCTTCACTCTTTCTTCTGTTAGCCGATCGTCCACACTGTCCCTTTTCTAAGTTAATTTTTTGCTCCTACCTATTTACTGTTCTCAGCCTGTATGCGACCCCGAGTCTCAATCATCAAGTCATTCCGATGGAACTTGAAAGCGTTGCAGGCTGCACGAACGCCTCCTTGATTGTGAACCTAGATACACTGGTTTCTGAGTACCGACCCAAAGAAGCTTGCTCCAGTATACACGGGCTGGTTGCATCTTGCTTAGTGGCAGGGTCAGAGACAGTGACAAAGAGAACGTTTGCAAAGGCACGCTGAGACATTCAAGTTAACGTCTTTCAAGCATTCCCGCGCTGATCAGAATGCGAGCAGGGCCGCCAGCCACGAATATGAATCGGAAAACACACCTTTCCATGCCCTCTGGAGTACCGTCCAGTGCATGCCTGGCCTGAGCCAAATGCCGGACAATACAACGATTGGAATCGCATGACCCAGAATTGCGCACATCGGAGCTCCCCACCGACCGGCGTTGCGGAGCCCCACGGATGCATGCTGGTGAAAGAAACTCGCACCAAACTCCGCTGATGAGCATATGGCGAGTTTACGCGGGTGTGTCGGGCTGGGGGTCAACGCCATCGCTGGGTCGGCCAACAAGGTCATTACGGGCGTGTTCGACTCCTCCTTTGACGTTCTCCGTGCGTTGTTGCCTGGCCCTGGGGGAGTATATGGGTGGGGCCGGTGCTCCGACTGGCTGACTGCCGAGGATCAACAGGTGTAGGATCAACAGGCGGAGCGGATGCAGCGCTCGCGTGGGGTGTCCGACCAGGCTTGGGGACCCTCCGCCGCGAGTCTGGATTCTCGATCGCGGGACTGACGGCAGGGTTGCTTGGCAAAGCGAGAGGGCCGTTGGAACGACTGGAAGGCGATCAACTAAGGAATGGGTAAGGCTACCTACGTAAGTATATGAATGGATGGAATGAACGTAGTGGCTTACCTCCAGTCGTAGTGAGTACAGGATTGGAGGGAAACAGGTGTAGCGAGCGGAGCGAGGTGTGTGGGCAACGCGGTACCGTAAAAAGGAAATGTAGGAAAAGCATCTACACGAAGGGCTGGATCTCCAACAAGGGCAGGGTCAGGTGGAGAATGAGGGACGCCGGGAGCTAGTGGAGGTGCGATTACAGTCGCACCGCAGCGAGCACGAGGCGTCGGGATCTGAGGAGGCGGAGGAATCGTCTGATGGTGAGGGGGATGAGGTTAGGCAGGAGGAAGGAGAGGGCGAAGAAGAGGTCCAAGTCCACGACGCGAGGAGCATCGGGAGCTTCGAGATGAGCAGCGGCCGACAGAAGCGGTCCAAGTTGCCTTCTGCCACGGTCTGCTACGACGGGGACGACGCGACGACGAAAACGATTGACGGACTTGACGGATCGGTTGACGCACGGAATGGCAAAGATGTCGAGGCGGGTGCAAGGTGGGGACGCGTCAAGGGCGTCGACGGTATCGCTGAATGGTTAGTCGTCGCCTCCGAATCGTCAACAGTGCGAAGTGCCAGCGGGTTTCAAGAGTATGATGAGTAAGGCGGTGCTGTTACCCAAAATGTCAAATCCAGCCTTATCATGCCCGGTATACAAAGTACTCTCATATACACTTCAGGTCCCATGAACTTCGCAGCTCTAGAAAGGCAACCGCGTGCGGTGGGCTGCTCTACTCGCTTCTGATGGGTCCATCACACAGATGGGCATTGAACTGCTTGACTCTCGCAGGCCCGGGGTGCATGTATCAAATTTCCCTCCCCTCGATCGCTCAGGCACCTATTTAACCTTGCTCGCCCTCGCAGAAACGCACCTCAGTTCCATTCCCCACTATGTCTACCACAGAAAAGCATGTTAACGACCCCCTTCTTCCTGAGGAATCCAAATTCCTTCCGCCCCGAGTCCCCATTTTTTCCCGTAGAAGAACAATCGTCTTGGCCATCTTAATGCAGGCCGTTGTCTGTATTCTCGCATGGGCCTTTGTTGCGGTCAGGATTTCCAATAAGTTTGTTCTGCTTCCGGGCAACATGAGTGTCTGGGTTTACGCGAACCAGAGTGAAGCAACGACTATCGCCACCTTGATATCAACCTTGCTTGCGATCGTTGGCTCGTAGTAAGTCTCTCAGCTCCATGACGCATGGGTGAGGCTCACGAGTTCGACAGCCTCTTGGGTATCACCATCCAACACGCGCTTATATATCGCCTTTCTCGTGATTCGGGTGGAGTCCGCCTGTTGACGGCCACGGCTTGGATTCAGCTGGCCCGATGCACCCCTTTTTTCCAACCTCGTCGCCATTTGTGGTGGACAGTCCTATCGCTGATCTGGATTGCCGTGATTCACTTTCTGACGACAGCGTAAGTGAGTGTTTGTGATATTGTATTGTGTATTGCTTTGACACTCGACTTGTATTGGCAGATGGTCGAACCTGTTGACACCCGAATTTTGGGTCCAACCATTCCCAGTTACTAGTACGAGACAGGACGTAGACTTCCTGAACCCTGCCACGTCCAACTTTGTTCAAGACAAGTTGCTTCTTCCGTTCATGACTGAAAACGCACAGAACCATTCCATGACCATCGATGTTAGCATGGACTACTCAAGCTGTGAGTTATGGGGCTATTGTGTGCTCATTCCGAAATGCTGAATCTGCAACAGTTCTAGCGCCCAATGCACTAACAAGTTACTCTGAGGCTGGTACTGCAGCCGCATCGGGTTTCCTCAATCCAGGATATCCTTCTTTCATTGACCAGTATATTTCATCGACAGGTAAGTATGAATCCAAACATTTTACGGCTTCCAAGGAGTACTAATAGTGGTGAAGGAGGGATAACTCCAGTGCCCTTTCTAAGTCAACTGTCCAATCCTCCCTCTCCGCAGGGAATCTTCGAAGGAGTTTCCACGCCATATACTCTCGTACAGCAGGGATTTACAGCAAATATATCATGCCAGTCGCTGTCATCTACAATCATCACTCTGAATAACTCGGCTTTGGTGCCTGTCGAGGACAGCTTGACTGGTTTAACTCTCAGCACATGGTCCTGGAACACAAGTTGCTCTGGGAATGCCTACTCCTGTCGGTACCATAAACTCTCTGCTTCTTGATTTCTGATATTCTTGTGTAGACGCTGGGGATGTATATGTCTTGAAGGACGATGAGAGTTTCGTCGGCAATGGACTCTTTGCAACTTCGGTATGCTTTCACCAAGATTTTTCCGGCCAATCAAATCAATCCTTTTGTGAGTTCTCATATCAAAACCCGAGCTTCAGTCTAATCCCGGGTGCCATGACAGTGGTTGTTATGCACTCACCAAACGACTCAATATATATCGAAAGTATCTTTGCAGCCACTGGAAACCCCGATTTTCCAGTCGTGTGTCAGATCACTCCAATGGTTACGACTGTACAAGTGCAATACAGTGAAAATGGTCTCGTAAACGTCAGCAGTATCCTTAGCCAAACTATACTTCCTGATGGTGATGCTTAGCCACTGGCCTTGTACCAAGGATACAATATCTGGGCCGCGTATTTCTTCTCTCAGGGACTGTACTCAAACTCATTTGCCGATACCCTTCTTAAAGACTTCAATGCAATCTCGATGCACGAACCCCCGCATCATCTTGCTGACGTCATCATGAGACTCTTGGTAAGCAACGTGTAGCTCGTGTTCAACATACCGATTTGATGGTCAAACAGGAAATTTATCTGCGAGGAATCTTCGAGTATTTGGCGACTGTGAGACTTTCGTTTTATCCTCCGACGATAATTTATAATGTTCCATAGGATTTACGCGGGTCGATCGTCGCCTCACTCAGGCTGGAGGGGCTTGGACTTCCTGCTAATATGACATACACAACCACTGGCACCACCAGAGTGTTGGTTGTTGGTTGGAAATTTAGGCTGCGAGCACATGGTGTAGCCCTCGCGGTTATTACCATTGTCACTCTCGCGACAGCAGCATCTGGTATTTTCGCGCTCGTGGAAGCCAAGGACCAGAAAAAGCTTCGTGACTCAATCGAAAGAGGGGCTGCCGCTCTATTCGATATGACAAGTCTCATGGACGTCCTACTGGCATCATCGAAGGGGAATCTTGCCAGGGTACTGTCAGAGCGCGAGGCTGCAGAAGAACAGGATGGATTGGTGATCGGTCTTGATGTGGATGGGGATAAGCCTGTGTTGAACACGCGTGCTGATACCGCAGATGTCGCTGGAAACTGGGGAACCGCTTGAAGTTGATCGTATACAGGAACTTCCTCTCTTTACCTATCGCCCCCTCGGTATTGCTTTTCTGTTTCTGTTTCTTCTGTTAGGCGATCGCCCACGCTGTCTATTTTTCATGCTCCTATTGTTGTAGATCCAGCCGCTCGTGTAGATACCATTAGCTTTTTAGTTACCACTTCCCTACACTTCAAGTTCCTTTTACAGTACCGCGCTGCCCATGCGCCTCACTCCGCTCGCTACTCACCTTCCCTGAGTCCAGCCTCGTACTCACTACGACTGGAGCCTTACCCATTCCTTAGTCGGTCGCTCCAACACCTATTTACTATTCTCAGTCAGTGTGTGAGTTGTTCCCTTACCCTTCAAAATGCGACTCCGAGCCTCGATTATCAAATAATTCCGATGGAACTTGAACCCGTCGCGGCTGCGCGGACGCCTCCTTAATTGTGAACCTAGATACAATGGTTTCTGAATACCGTCTGGGCCAAAAAAACTTGCTCCAATATACACGGGCTGGCTGCCATCTTGCTTAGTGGCAGGGGTCAGAGGTAGTGACAAAGAGAACGTTTGCAAAGCCTGCTGACATATTCAAGTTGAAGTCTGTGACGGTCTGTCAGGTATTCCCGCGCTGATCAGAATTCGAGCAGGGTCGCCTGGACCAGCGAACATGGATGGGTAACACACCTTTCCATGTGTGGGCTACACGGTTCACGACCCTCGGGAGTACCATCCAATGGGTGCTTAGCCTGAGCCAATATTATGCTGGATAGTACAACAAGGCATCGCGTGACCCCAAATTGCGCACATCGGAGCTCCCCACTGACAGCGTTGTAAAGTCCCACGGATGCATGCTGGTGAAGGAAACTCGCACCAAACTGGCAGCTCCACATCGGGGCCAACGAAAGGCACGCTTTAACGAAGCAAGTGTCTAACAATCTTTTCCTTGTGACGAGTGCCGCATGCGTCGCAAGTATCGGTCCCATGTGTAGAGCACGTTCAAGTTCTCAGCACGACTAACCCGTGGTTGTAGATCAGACGCGTGATGTCGCACTGTAGTGACCTTTGAGTTTCGTCACTGGCAGCACCAACTTTGTCTTGGGGATTCAGCTTTTTGGGTATGCAAGAGTGTACCAGCCAGTTCGATTTCGTCCAGGTATACCAGGGGATGGATGAAGAAACAGAGGGGAAGGAGTATTGATGCGGGGTCCCGACAACGCAGAAGAAACCAGAGTGGGCGTGCCCAATTTGAAATGCCAGACTGCACTCTGTCACACCGTCACAGGCTCTGTCTGGGCCCGCGAAGATTATGACATCAATTCAAGAGAGGGCAATGACTCGATGCAGATGGATCGAAGGATGCGCAGTGAGGAGGTCGTCAACTTGAACTCGCTGGATAACCTCATACTAGTAAGCAAAGAGCTCACAGAGTCGCCCACGCCACCCTCTTAAACAATCACACAGAGACAACGATGGCCAAGACCTCCCACTACAGTGCAGCACCCACAACGTTCCTGGGCAGCGCCACGCCAAAGCCCCACTCGCTAACCTCAGGACAGCTGCTCAGACGAACGCGCCTGGCAACACACGTGAGGGTGTGTGTTGTCACATACCTTGGATCTCGACCTTGAACATCTCGACGTCGGCATTGGAGAGCAGACCGCGTAGAGCCCGACGTTGATGGGATTTGGACAAAGTTAGTCTGACTTCTACTTCTCGTGTCTCCCGTTGCTCGACGTGTGCGTCGTACCTTTAGCTGAATTTCCCGCTCCGCGCGAGAAATGGCGCTTTAATCTCTGCTCACATGCTTGTCGTCAGTCTGTGTGTTTGCTGTCGCAGACATGCATTCGTACTGATGTGGTGTACTAGTAAACGGCTACCCGTCTGGCTGAAGACTCAATATGACATTAACAAGGCACCAGCATGGGATCTTCCTACAGAGGATGCCGGGAATATAAACGCGCCAGCTGCCCTTTCTATCTCTCTCCTTCGGGATCTGCAAGTACGCAAAGACTACCTACCTAAAATATCCACTTATCAGCCAGACAACAGTCGAGTCACTCTTCATTTTTGGAACAAAACTACCGATGTCTTCGCCTGTCTCTTGAGGCGCTCTACTTCCCATTCCCGATTTTTATGTTATCAAGGCTATTGTCATCTCCTGTCATCCAACGTTCCTGTAATCAATCCTTTGGCAGCAAAGAAAGCTTTCCTCTTGCTCATAGTGTTTAGTCTATGGGTGAGAAGCGTAGTGGCTCGCGTTTTTCTTTTCGTTCCTCCATCTCCACTAATAGCTCTCTGCCAGTAACCGTAGTCCTCGAATTATGCTTTTCGCACCCACCCGCCGCTCCCACTCACAAGCCTCGCACCAAGTTTGTCCCACGACTCATTTGTCCGACGCTGCCTCACTTGATACCTATCGGTTCCGAGATCAGCTGTTTCAGCGCCCAACCCACCCTCACGGCGCGCTCTCCCCCGACATTTCCGGGTTGAGTTTCGGACCGGAAGAACCTTTTTTCGCCCCAAACCTTTCCAGCTTCATTCATTCGACTTCACCACTCACGCACTTCTTTCCCCTTGGAGTCGCAAGCCGCAACGCAAAGACACCGAGTTCCTGTGATCTCAGTATGCTCGGACTCGCAGAGTGACGGAAAGGATCTTAGGTACACCTTAAGTTCTCCATCTTTCTGTTTGCCGCAATAACAATTGACGCGTGTTCTCTAGCATGACACATTCATCTCCCTTATCGGTAAAGCGCCCGTGTATGGTCAGTGGCGTCACTCTCATTGGGTCGGAGCTGACTGCGGCGTCTGGACTTGGCTAGGCAAGGGTAGGAACCGTAGGATCACCCTGGCAAGGTCGGGCCCGATTGTAGGATCGGCCAGCACCATCAGCGAGACGGACACAGCGCTTGTGTATGGAGTTCGACTCGGCCTGGGGCGAATCCAACACAAATCAGGATTACCGGGTCGGCGTTGGCCATGGGTCGGAGAAAGTGAGCGAGCACGGCCATATAGAGGAACAGCACTGGGAGCCTCTCGAGATGTCGTCGTGGCCGCACGAAGGGCAGGTGCACGATACGAGGAGCATCACGCGTCGAGAGCATGTTGAGCAGCGGGCGTACGAAACGTCAGAAAGCTCTCGCTGTACTCTTGTCCGAGTCAGCGAACACAGGGCTGGCGGCGTGCATGATGGCTCGATTGACGCCCTGGATATGCCAAGACAGATGCCAGGTGGGAACGCGCAGACGGTGTCCGCGGTATTCCTGAATATCGAATATTGCTCAGTTGCCGCTCTGAATTGTCGACTACTGGAGTACATAGAGCGGGAACTTCGGGTATTGGCCTATTGGGGGCAACTTGAAGTTGTTAGTGTCCGCGGTTGGTTGGGGCGGCGCGGGCTGATTCTAGAAGTACTGTAACTTGCAAGCAGAGCGTGCATACCGCGTGAGCACAGTCATCCTGTTTCATGGTCAGTGTGCCCATTGATACTCCTTAGTTACGTGTATTATGTATATGCGCATTGCATAATATGGGCGCAAGGACCTGAAGACCTCAGACTTGCCTCAGACTGATAGTAACCCAGCCACGTACCCCGTTTCAGCAATCTGTTCGAACCTTACACCTCTGGTTCAGGGTTATTGACCTCTACTGCCTCCTTCAGCTTCTTAACGCTTCTCTTTAATAGCCTTTCCGGTTTCTTCGTGGTTATCAAACCAGAAACCGGAGCCAGGGGCGAGAAACCCGAAAAGGACTTATGCTACTGAAGGCTGTGAGCGTCTTGACTAACTTGAAGTAAAGCGATTGACAAAGAGCTCACACGATCACGGCAGTGTGTAAAGCTCCACCCCGAATGATGGTGGCCTGCCTGCCGGTACTGGGCTATTGGCCGCTTCCAATAGAAGCATGCCATGATGCATCGCCCTGGTGCCTATTTAACCTTGCTCGCCCTCGTTCGAGCGTCTCAGTCCCATTCGCTAGCATGTCCTACTCGAATGTCCAGGTTCATCGCCCTCCCTCGCCAGAGGAATCTCATACCCCTCAGTCCGGGTCTCATACCCATCAGCATCGTTTTCCTCGTACATTGATCATCACCATGGCCACAATCCTGCAAGCCGCTATATGTATTCTTATATGGGCTTTTGCCGGAGTTAGAATCGCCAAACAGATTGTTATGCTTCCAGATAATGTGGCTACCTGGGTCTACTTGAACCAAAGTGAGACAACTACCATCGCTACCTGGACATCGACGATACTTGCGATGATTGGTTCGTTGTGAGTCATTTACGGTTGCATTGCTTGTGTGATGCTCACTGGCACGTGCCCGGCAGCCTCTTAGGGATCACCATCCAACACGCACTGTTGTACCGTCTTTGTCGGGTTTCTGGTGGGATCCGCTTGTCGACGGCCACAGCATGCATTCAGCTGGCTAGAAGTGCCCCATTTATCCAACCTCGCCGCCATTTGTGGTGGACAGTCCTGTCGCTGATCTGGATCGCCATGCTTCACTTTTTGACAACAGCGTACGTAAGTTGTCGGCAGCAGCGCACCACGTTTATCCTTGACGTTCGACTTGCAGATGGTCAAGTCTGTTGACACCCGAGTTTTTTCTTCAAGAGATTCCAGTGAATGGGCGAGACCTCGACTTTCTCAGCCCTGCCTTATCCGGCTACTTTACACCAACGCTCACTCCAACAACACAAAATTACTCTCTAACCCCAGATAGCCTCGGTTACTGTAAGCTCGACAGCCATTATGGCGATTCTGAGATGCTGAATATCCACCAGTTGCCAACGTCTCAAATTCTGTCGCTCGAGCAGGAAACGCCGCTGCATCGGTTTACCTCGATCCCGGATACCCTGTTCTCATGTTGCAATTCAATGCATCGACAGGCAAGCATGGGTCCAAATGTTTTTTAGCCCTCGAAAATGCTGATAATGCTGAACAGGAGGAGTGAGCTCCGCATCGGTCCAAGATCAACTCTCCGATCTTCCTCCTCAGGCTGCGTCAAGTTACCAAGCAATCGATGTGCCGTATACGCTTTTGCAGCAGGGATTTACGGTAGATGTATCGTGTAGGACATCCTCTTCCCCTACCATCACTCTGGACAACACTGCTTCGGTGGCTGTCCAGAACCCCGCTTTTAATTACACACTTGAAACATGGTCCTGGAACACGGATTGCTCCAGGAATGTCAACTTCTGTCGGTACCTTCAACGTCCTGCTCGTCAATTTAGCTAATGTTTTCTGTAGCTGTGGAGGACATAACTCTGCTAGTAGACAACACTAGTCCCATCGGGAATGGACTTTTCGCAACTTCGGTATGCTTTTTCCAAGATTTTCTCGGTCCATCGAATCAGTCTTTCTGTGAGTACTTCCATCGCTAAGTTGGAAGCTTCGCGATCTGAATGCTCGGTGCTGCAACAGTGGTCCTTATGCAGTCACCAAGTAATTCTCGCTATAGCAGCTCTTACTTTGCAACTAATTCCACACTACCGATTGTCTGCCAATTCACCCCACTCGTCACCACCGTGGAAGTGCAGTACAATCAAAACGGCGTTGTAAACGTGAGCAGTGTTGCGAACCAAACCATACTTCCCGACAACGCGGGGCTTTTCGCCTCGGATCCGGGTCTCTCCATTTGGCAAGCATATGTTTACGGTCAAGGACCCTATTCAAATACATTCGCCGATGACGTGCTCGAATTGTATCGACTGTATGGTGGCTCTGTCAACATCACGACAATCTTGGTAAGCAAATGTGTAGCTTCCATATTCTAATTTAATCGTCAAGCAGGAACAATACTTGCGAGGAGTTTTTGAGTTTTTGAGCAGTGTAATTCCTTCGTTCTATCTTCCAATCGTGGTTTAACAATGTTAATCTTCAATAGGATCTACGCGCCGGGATTCTCTCAAGCTTTGAAGGGCAGCATCCTGAGAATATGACGGTCCCACTGACTGGCAGCTGGAATGTGCTAATTGTCGGTTGGCAGTTTCGTGTACGAACGCATGGTGTAGCCCTTGTGGTCATCACCGTCGTCACCATCGCGACGGCCACATCCGGGATCTATGCGCTATTGGAAGCCAAGAACCAGAAAACTATTCGCGCCTCACTCGAGCGAGGCGATGCCGCTGCATTTGATGTTACGGGCCTCATGGACGTTCTGTTGGCGTCATCCATGGGCAATCTCGCGAGGGCACTTTCGAAGCGCGAGACCGCAGACGAACGTGAGGAATTGGTGGTCAACCTTCTGATGATGGATGGGAGTCAGCCCGCGCTGCACACGCCTGATGATGCCGCAGATGGCGCCGATAAGGAGGAGTCTACTTCTATTTGACCCTTCAAACTTGCCGTTGCCCCGGTATATCTTCCACGAGTCCAGATTCGTCCACGGCAGCTTTGGCAGGAATACTAGTAGGAATATTTGCAGAGGCGGAGTTTCAGGGGTGCATGGAACAGAGTCAGGTTGTGAGAAATGGCGTGAATACACTAGTATCAGGATGGTAGCCGCCAATATGCATTTACGTACCCCTGTGATGTTACTTAAGGCTAGTGTGGGACTTGAGAGGACCTAGGAGTCAAGGGGGTTGCCAGTGTGATCCAAACTACAAGAGGGTATACCGGGGTTGCGTGGTTACCTGCCATTGGGTACGGAGGTTGCGGATCACCACGATAACGGGTCGCCGGTATATGGGGTCTTGTGCCATTGGCAAGGGTCCACGAGGAGGAAGGGGAAGCGCGAGGGCAGGCACGAAGGAGGCGCCAGGAGGTCCCGGAATGATTTGCTAAATGGAGCATCCCGAGATGCACGGGATTGCCGCCTACAACGGAAATCTATAGGTCTCGGAGACGACTATTGCCTCCGAAAAGTGCTGGCCTCGTAAGTGTATAGAGAACCCAATGTGTTGTAGGTGCTGTACTGCATGCGTGTATTTACTATTGAAAACGGCACGGCACCGAGACGGGCTAGTATTACTGCACTGGATTCGCATTCTCAGTAAAAGCTTCATCTCGAAGAAGTCCACTCACGAACAACCTGGTCTACGAAGTACTATGGAAGAAAGTTCAGAGTTCCGTACCAGTGAACGAGGTTGCACTGCAGTAACACTGCCTTAACTCACGCTGAAATGTGACTTCGCACTCTGATCCGGCGGAGGGACACCACGAGGTTACGTGGCGGAAAGGCAGTCAGGCGTATCGCCGGCCCGGTGAAAAGGTCATTTCAGGCGTGCGCGACTCGGATTGTAGCAACCGCAGTGCGGTGATGCCTGATGAGACGGTGGGCTATTGGACGAGACTAGAGAGCCCTTTGGCCAGAGCTGTCTGACTCACGGTAAAGTAAAATGGAGTAGGAAGGACAGGGACGGGGGGATGGGCGTGGACACAGACAAGCGCAGGACATTCGAAGGATCGATAGAAATAAATAGCTCTAAGATGTTGCTCTGTAGTGCGAGCCATCCTGCCCATTCTTGACCGCGTGCTGTTGCCAGTGCTCGGAGGAACTTGAAGTCTTGAAGTTCCGCCGCGTCTGAATCTGGTCACCGAGAGGCCCGTGGGAATAATATGTCGGAAATTCCCAGTTAGGCTGCAATCGACACACTGGACTAGATTCATCTTCTTCACAGTGCCCATCATGCCAGAGCGTTGCACGCCTGCGCGGAAGAGTGAGGGTTTACGTCAGCGCTGTAGACATCCAAGTGAATCGATAACGGCGGTCTTCGCAAATCTAGTGCCCTCATGCCCAAACAAAATGCCATGCGGGGCTATATGCCCTCATGTTTTCGTGACTTGCCTTATTCTGAATGGCCTAGGTCCTACTGTTGACGATACCGATCCACTCACTTATACTACCCAAACCCTAGGACCGGTCACCTGGGCAAATGGGCTTGCAGATACATCCATTTCCATTCAACGTTTTCCTTTCGGGGAGACCGATCTGAAACTGGCTACCGACATTCCAGTCGCTCCACATAGAATGGAATATGATCTCCATCGCCCTTCTTTGGCACAATCAAGTAACTCAACCTCCGCCTCGCCTTTCACAATGCTATGCTAGGCGTTTCCGGCTCCAAACCCTGACGCTTCTCTATTTCCCACTCTGCCTGTCTCCGTGTTGTGGCCTCGACCACCAGACCCTGCAGGTATTCATCAGCCAGAAGGGGAGGCACCCGATCCAGTCCGGGTATAGAATTTGTCTTGCCGCAGAGTCATCTTGTTACCTTTCATCTCAGTGCCGGTACGAAATATACCACAACCACACCCTCTTCGATTCGCACACATCGCTTTCACTGGAGTTTCACATAGCCGCGCAGGGATTACGTTTTACTCTGGCTGTTCCAACAAGGTGGGCACATGATGTAGATGATTATCCTTCGTTGAGTCTTCCTCTGCGCGGGGTCCATCCCTGGCTGCCTATTTAACCTTGCTCGCTCTGGTAGCGGTGATCCCCAAGTCCTAACTGCTGTCATGTCCAACTTGGCCGCTCGTCCTCCTTCAAAGACATCCCGATTTTCTTATTTCTGCTGGACCATCCTCGCTATGGTGCAGCAGATAACGCTCTGTGGTCTCGCATGGGCTTTTGTCACAGTCATAATGGTCAGGGGGGTCATCGTGCTTCCCGATCCAGTGGCTAGATGGACGGTCAACAACCCGAGCGATACGAACATGACAGTCACCATCATCTCTACGATACTGGCAACGATTGGATCATAGCAAGTTCCTTTCTAGCTTCATCATGCGTGGATGAGACTCACGAACCGGACAGTCTTTTGGGTATCACCGTCCGACATGCACTAGCGTTTCGTCTTCCTCGTGGCGTTGAGTTGTCAGTTGTAACAGTGTGGGTTCGACTTGCCACAAACAGCCTCTTCTTCCAACCTCGTCGTTACCGGCTGTGGACACTCGTGGCTTTGTTGTGGTTCGCCGTGACGCACTATCTAACAACCGCGTGTGTGAAACTGCCAAGAGCTTAGTCTCATGGTTTGCCCTGATGTCTGACTTGTAGGTGGTCGAATATCTTGAACCCCGTACTCGTGATCCGAGAATGGCCAGCGACCGCACAGGAGTTTGACTTCCTCAATCCCGCCTTTGCAAACTATGTGGAACTCCACCCGGTCTTTCCGTTCGTCCCTCCAACAGCTCGGAACTACTCTCTCACTCCTAGAGACTTTGGGCTCTGTGAGCTGGATAGTCATGTCCGAGGATTACATATCACTGATTCTTGCGTAGTGGGCACCTTCACAGGCTCCCTTCATCAAGCAGGGATGTCGACTGTATCGATGTTCCTCGAACCCGAATCCCCTGTTTTCGTCGGCCAGATCAATACGTCAACAGGCAAGTATGCAACTGAATACTTTGGCACGTCAAGAAGGGATAACATTAGTATCAAGGAGGGATAAATCCTACGTCGGCCCAATATCAAATCATGTTTCCCACTCCAGACGAGAACCATCAAGGTCTTTTTACCTCATATTCACTCACGCAGCAGGGTTACACAGCAAACGTATCGTGCAAGAGGTCATCTTCTCCGAGTATTACTCTAGTCAACAGTAGTTTGGCGCAGCAGACATTCGAGACCCCCTCAGACACTTATAGTTACGCACTCGATGCATGGTCCTGGAGTACTAATTGTTCGGGGAATGGAGAGTACTGTCCGTGCCTCCAGTGCTTCTGGTCGTCCCCATTTCTGATATTTTCCTCAGATTCAGGGGTAGCAAGTATCTCGACAAGTAACGTTGGGAATGGACTCTTCGCAACTTCCGTATGCTTCTACCAAGATTTTTCCGGCCCATCGAATCAGTCCTTCTGTGAGTATCTCCCCTCGTCAAGATAGTTTTGCAATCTCTAATGGTTTCATGTCACGACAGTGGTGCTTATGCAGTCGCCCCTTGGTTCAGGCTATAGCGAACCCTACTTTCTAGCCAACCCCAGTCTTCCGATCGTCTGCCAAGTCACTCCGATGGTCACCACTGTGGAGGTCCAGTACGACCAGACCGGTCTCGCAAACGTCACCAAGGTTCTGGAGCAAATTCTGCTTCCGGATAGCTCCTGGGTTCTTGCATCGACTCCAGCCACCGTGATTTGGGCAGCATATCTAATCGCTCAAGCACCATATTCGCATGTATTCGCCGATGGAATTTTGCAAAAGTTACAAATGACCAATATCACCCTTGCCACTGGCGACATCACGCCAATCGTGGTAAGCAAGCGTGCGTCCCTCAATCGAATATAGATTTACTTAACGGCCGAGCAGGAGCTATACCTGCGAGGAATCTTTGAGTACCTGGGCTCTGTAATTCTGTCGCCCTATCCTCGAATAATGACTGACTGTTCAATAGACAATACGAGGCACTCTGTTCAACTATTACTGGTCGCAAGAACTGGGTCCAGTACCTCCTGCTAATATGACCACTGTAGTCAATGGTACCATGTCGATGCGGACCATTGGTTGGAAGTCTCATCCACGAACGCACATTTTCGCGCTTGGGGCCATCACTTTGGTCACTGCAGTGACGGTTGCATTTGGAATCTACGCGATCTCGGAAGCATGGTGCTTCAACGCAACTCATGACCCACCCCAGAAGCTCAGCGATTTTTCGTTCGACCCGACGAAATTGGTCGACTTTCTCGCGGCGGCATCCATGGGTAACCTGGCCGACGCCCTGTCCAAGCCCAAGAATGATGACTATCGCGACCGACTTGTGGTTGAGCTCGATAGGACGCCTGAGGGTCATACCTTGCTTAATGTCCATGCCGACTATGTCGAAGGTGCCGACCACGCTGAAGAGGGTTGAGTTTTCTGGTTTTTCGTTGCGACTGGGAACTCTGTTGTCTATGTCTCATGCGGGGTCGGGTTTGCTTGCAGAGCTGAGGAGGTCAACCTTCGTGTGATACCGCATCCTCGCCTTACCTTTTTTCATATGATTGTCCTGGGTCTATTTCAAAACACGTCCTTGTTTGCTGTTTCGGTACCACCATGCACACACTGCTCCCTGTATAGGTTCCGTAGTATATATATATTGGTTTTTTGTGTTGCGTTTTGGTAGACGGACCCACGGATTGCGGTACCGCGGCTCTTGGACCTGCCAGCAACTTGATCCCGGGCCAGGGCTACTGACGGTCTCAGTCACCCTCAACGACGTGGTGGGCTCGGATGGGTGTGAGGTCGTCTGGAGTGGATGGCTCAGGTGCGACCGTCTCGTCCGCTCGTCCTCAACGCCTCTCGACTCCCCCTGCTCGCCTCTATGGCCTCCAGGGACCTATTTCGATCTGGTGCGTTCGTTCTGTCGATGCGTTCATTTTGACATTTATAGAACGTTCCTGGTGCCTGTGGGCCGCCGCGTCGCTTGGTATGGTCGCTTCGCTACTCGGGTCGTCTAGCTTGTTTCGAGCTCTCTGAGGTGAGAAGTTGTGCTCTTCCCTATGCTCCAAGCAGTTTAGTCCGAGTTCTGACGGATTTAGCAACTTCTTTGGCGCGCACCTACCGTCCTCATCGTGGTTTGACACTCCCGGTGCGTCCGTTTCACCTGCCAAGGCGCCCGGATCGCCTTGGGCCCTCCTAGTAGGTATCTTGCATGTATTCGCTTTGACCGTTTGCTGACTCGTTCTGACGTTTTCAGCAGCTTCTCCAACACGTCGTGACACTCCTGTTGCATGTGCGTTGTCGTCGGTAAGCGTTTCGTCACAGCTTGCCAACGCCTTCCTCTCCTCTTCGAGCTGTAAGCTGTGGAGCTCGTTTGGGCGCTGTGGGGCTTCGCCAGATGGCTATGGTGGTTCAGGCGGTACTGGGGGACCTTGATGTACGTCATCGACACTTATTTCGTCGCGCTGATTGTTTTTATCAGCCCTCGTTGATTGTATGCGCCAGCTGGCGCTCCATCTCTCCTCGATCATGGTCAACACGTTGCGACGTGTTTTCGACCTCTCTATCTCAGTATGGATATCTTGACACACCCTTAGGACCTGCCCGTTGGCCTGTGTGTCCGCGCTTTTGGGCGCGACGCTCCCGTTTCATTTGACGTGCCCCCCGGACGATACCAAACCCAACACAAGTGCAATGAAAGCCGAGCAGTCTGTAGGATAGCGCGCCTCCGGAGACAAAAGCACGTCCTCCATCTCCGTGCCATTCTTGCCTATCATTGTATGTACTTAGGCGAGGATCCCGTGTTGCTCTTCCAATTCTCGTTTGAAGCCACATTATCCACAACGACGAATGACAATGATGACTACTACGATGTCAATGTAGTCGTGGATGCCACCCAGATCTGTGATACGCTTCAACTCGTCTGTCAGCCTTGTAAAGAACCCCCTATAAATGAAATTGTGCACGATAATGTCCGTCCTGCCTGTCTGTTCTGAAGGAATGACGACCTAACTGGGGACAGCTCGCCTGCTCCACACCAGCAATGGAACGAATGAATAAATGACAGACAATATAATGACCTACCACATGCGTCACTTCCAAACCGATGATCCATATGACTGAGATAACATTCTGGAGAACCCGATGCGTCGTAGGTGCTGTGCTTCACGTTATCGAAAACAGCACCGAGACAGGCTATTATTACTGCACTGGATTCACATTCTCAGTATAAGCTTCATTTCGAAGAAGTCCACTCACGGACAGCCTGTTTGAAGTACTATGGAAGAAGGCTCAGAGTTCCATGAACGAGATTGCATTGCGGTAACACTGCCTTGGCTCACGCTGAAATGTGACTTCGCACTCTGGCCCGGCGGAGGGACACTCCGCGAGGTTACGCAGGGGTGCCGGAAAGGCAGTCAGCGTATTACCGGCCCGGTCCAAAGGTGTGCGCGACTAGGGTTGTGGAAACTTCCGTGCGATGATGCTTGATACGGTGGGTTATGAGCTAGAACAGAGCTCTTTGGCGAGAGTTGTTTGGCTCACATGAATCAGGATCGAGGTCGGAATCGGCGAGAGTCACGGTAAAGTACTAAAAGGGAGTGGGGAGGACAGGGACGAATGGGCGTGGACACAGTTGGGACACAGGCAAGCGCAAAACGTTCGAAGGACCGATGGAAAGAAATAACTCTAAGATGTTGATGTTGGTCTGTGAGCCATCTTGCCCGCGTGCTGTTGCTCGCAGGAAGTTCCGCCGCGTTCGGGGCATACTGTATACAAGCGTGAGGCTACCTTCGGACGTGGGCGGCACACCACTCCTCACCGTGACCTCCCGGCGGTACGCCGCACGTCACACTCACAGCCATCCACTCGAAAAGGCAAGCAAACACTGGAAAGGGTAAGCTCACATGACATCCCGATCAGGTGGGGGCACACTAGCCGCCGGCGCCTGGAGCTTACAGTATTAGACTACAAATTCCCAGTCACCGAGAGGACCGCGGGAAAAACGTGTCGGAATTCCTAGTAGTCAGGCTGCTCACATTCCTCTTCTTCACAGTGCCCATCAAGGAGTGTTGCATGCTTGCACGCAAGAGTGAAGGTTTGCGTCAGCGCTGTAGACTTTCAAGTAAATCGAGAACGCCGGTCTTTGCATACCCGGACGCCCATGACATTGGATCAAGGGGCAGTCCTAGTGCCCCATGCCCATACAAACTGCCATGCGGCGGGCTATATGCCCTCATGTTTTTGTGACTTTCCGTATTCTGAATGGTCTAGGTCCTGCTGTTGACGATACTGATCCACTCACTTATACTGCCCAAGCCCTAGGACCAGTCACCTTCGCAAATGGGCTTGCAGATCCTACTTGGGGAACCCCATCCATTTCCACTCAACGTTTTTCCTTTCGGGGAGACCGATCTGAAGCTGGCCGGTGCCTCCTTCCGGCACCACCGACATTCCGGTATCAAGTCACTGGCAGTCACTCCACATAGCATGGAATATGATCTCCATCGCCCTTCATTGGCACAATCTCAAGTAACTCAGCCTCTGCTTCGCCTTTCACAAAGCTATGCTAGGCGTTTCTGACTCTATGCCCTGACGCTTCTCTTTTTCGCAATCTGTTTGTCTCCACGTTGTGGCCTCGACCATCAGGTCCTGTAGGTATTCATCAGCCGGCAGGGAAGGCACCCGATCCAGTATAGAATTTGTCTTGTCCCGGCGTCATCTTGTTACCTTTCATCTCAGTGCCGGCACAAATATACCACAACCGCACCCTCTTCTGTTCACAGATGGCGCTTACTGGAGTTTCACATAGCCGTACCGGGATCACGCTTTGCTCTGGCCGTTCCAACGGGGTGGGTACATGATGTAGACGACCACACTTCGCTCCCAGTGAGTCTTCCTCTGCGGAGGGTCCAACTCCGATCGCCTATTTAACCTTGCTCGCTCTGGCGGCGGTGATCCCCAAGTCCCAACTGCTGTCATGTCCAACTTGGCCGCTCGTCCTCCTTCAAAGGCATCCCGACATTGTTATTTCTGCTGGACCGTCCTCGTCATGGTGCTGCAGATAGCGCTCTGTTGTCTTGTATGGGCTTTTGCCAAAGTCATGATCCTCAAGAAGGTCATTATGCTTCCCGATATAGTAGCTAGGTGGACGGAGAAGAACCCGAGCGATACGAACATGACAGTAACCGTCATCTCTACGATACTGGCAGCATTTGGGTCATAGCAAGTTCCTTTCCAGCTTCATCATGTATGGATGAGACTCACGAACTGGACAGCCTTTTGGGCATCACCGTCCGACATGCACTGGCGTTTCGTCTTCCTCGTGGCATTAAGTTGCCGGTTGTAACAGTGTGGGCTCAACTCGCCACGAACAGCCTTTTTCTCGAACCTCGTCATTACCTGCTGTGGACAATCGTGGCAGGGTTATGGTTCGCTGTGACGCATTACCTAACAGCCGCGTACGTGAAATTGCCAATAGCTTAGTCTCATGGTCTACCCTGACGTCTGACATGCAGGTGGTCGAACATCTTGATCCCTGTACCCGTGACCCGACAATGGCTAGCGACCAGACAGGAGCTTGACTTCCTCAGTCCCGCATTTGCAGACTATGCGAAACTCCATTTGGCTTTCCCGTCCGTCCCTCCGACAGCCCGGAACTTCTCTCTCACTCCTGCAGATTTTCATTTCTGTGAGCTAGATAGTCATATCCGAGGTTTGCCTATCACTGATTATTGCGCAGTGGGCGCCAACACAGGTTACCTTCTTCAGGCAGGGGTGTCGGCCATATCGGGTTACCTCCAACCTGTATACCCTGCTTTCATAAGCCAGTTTAATTCATCGACAGGCAAGTATGCAACTGAGTACTCTAGCGCGAAAAGGGTTGACATTAGTATCAAGGAGGGATAAATCCCACGTCGGCCCAAAATCAACTCACGTTTCCCGCTCCAGCAGAGTACTATCGAGGTCTTTCTACGTCATACACACTCACGCAGCAGGGTTATACAGCAGAAATATTGTGCAAGATGTCGTCTTCTCCGAGTATTACTCTAGTCAACAGTAGTTTGGCGCAGCACACGTTCGTGACTCCCTCAACTACTTATAGTTACGCACTCGACGCATGGTCCTGGAATACTAATTGTTCGGGGAATGGAGAGTACTGTCCGTGCCTCCAGTACTTCGGGTCCCCCCCATTTCTGATACTTTCTTCAGATTCAGGCGAAGTAGATATCTCGACAAGTAACGGCAGTCCCTTTGGGAATGGACTCTTTGCAACTTCAGTATGCTTCTACCAAGATTTTTCCGGCCCATCGAGTAAGTCCTTCTGTGAGTAGGGAATACGAGCCGCTCTGTTGGACTATTACTCGCGGCAAAAACTGGGTCCAGTACTTCCTGCTGATATGACTGTCGCAGTCAATGGTACCATGTGGATGCAGACCACTGGTTGGGAGTTTCATCCACGAACGCACAGTTTCGCGCTTGGGGCCATCACTTTGGTCACCGCAGTGACGGTTGCATTTGGAATCTACGCGATCTCGGAAGCAGGGCGCTTCAACGCAACTCATGACCCACCCCAGAAGCTCAGCGACTCTTCATTCGACCCGACGAAACTAGTCGACTTTCTCGCAGCGGCATCCATGGGCAGCCTGGCCAACGCCCTGTCCAGGCCCAAGAATGATGACTATTGTGACCAACTTGTGGTCGAGCTTGATATGACGACGGAGGGTCATACCTTGCTCAATGCCCATGCCGAGTATGTCGGAGGTACCGACCACACTGAAGAGGTTTGAGTTTTCTGGTTTTGCGTTGCGATTGGGAACTCTGTTGTCATGTCTCAGGCGAGGTCGAGTTTGCTTGCAGAGTCGAGGAAGTCAACCTTTGTACGATACCGTATTTTTGCCCTACCTTTTTTCATATGATTGTCCCGGGTCTATTTTGATCATGTCCTTGCTTGCTGTTTCGGTACTGCCATGCACACACTGCTTCCTATAGGTTCTGTAGTATATATATAAAGGTTTTTGTGTTGCGTTTTGGTAGACAGACCCACGGGTTGCGGTACCGCGGCTCTTGGACCTGCCAACAACTTGATCCCGGGCCAGGGCTACTGACGGTCTTAGTCACCCTCAACGACGTGGTGGGCTCGGATGGGTGTGAGGTCGTCTGGAGTGGATGGCTCAGGTGCGATCGTCATCGTCCGCTCGTCCTCAACGCTTCTCGACTCCCCCTGCTCGCCTCTATGGCCTCCAGGGACCTATTTCGATCTGGTGCGTTCGTTCTGTCGATGCGTTCATTTTGACATTTATAGAACGTTCCTGGTGCCTGTGGGCCGCCGCGTCGCTTGGTGTGGCCGCTTCGCTACTCGGGTCGTCTAGCTTGTTTCAAGCTCTCTGAGGTGAGAAGTTGTGCTCTTCCCTATGCTCCAAGCAGTTTAGTCCGAGTTCTGA